>PVKE010010627.1:0-42047 GCA_004027555.1 Craseonycteris thonglongyai | reverse complement strand
CTGCTTTTTTTTTTTTAATTTTTAAATTTTTATTGTTTTTTGACAGAGAGACAGAGAGAAGGAGGAGGGCCCAGAGGAGTCTCCATAGTCGATAGCACTAGTTTTCCGTATAGTTTCACTCCACAGGTGGGCGTGGAGCTGCACAGGGCAGGAATTGGGCTGGGAGCCTTCCACATAGGCCCCAGCAAGAACCTAACTGGGAGCGCCCCCTAGTTCAGCATATGGGTCCACGTGGGCCGGGACTGAGATTCGATCCTCAGTTTCTGGGGCTGTAAAGTGAGTGCTTAACCCGCTGGGCCATCCCAGCTGCCCCCTGGCTCTGCTTTTTAAGGGCTGTGGGACCTTGGGCTAAGTTGTTCATCTTTCTGTGCCTCTGTTTTCTTAGCTGTATAATAGAGATTATAATATGACCAACTATAATCGTGTACCTGCGGTGTGGGTTAACTTGGATAAGAAATTAGCCTCTAACTTGTAACCAGTGGTTTAACTTGTGCCCTGTGGGCTGACCTGGACTGAGATCTGTGGTATAAGTTGTAATTCGTTCTATCTGGTAGTCTAACCTGTTCTAGTCTAACACTTGACCTGCGATCAGAGCTCATGTCCTGCAGCCTAACTTATGGCCTGTGGGCTGCTCTATGAGCAGTCACCTAACAAATGACCAGAGGGCTAACTGGGGACTTGTGATCTAACTGGGGCCCTGTGGCCTAACATGTAGTCAGTAGCCTAACCTGTGACCTCAGGCCTCACCCTTGGTCTGTGGTCAGACCTGTGAACAATGGTCTAACCTGTGACCTTCAGGCTGTCCTGTGACCTGTGGTTTTCCTCTGCGTAGGGAGAAGTGAATTCAAACGGTGCTGGAAGGGCCAAGGGGCCTGTCGGACGTACTGCACAAGACAAGAAGCCTATATGCACCTGTGCCCAGACGCCTCCCTGTGCTGTATTCCCTATGGACTCAAGCCTCTGGTGCCTGCTAAGCCAGAATATGAGTAGCTGGTTCTGGGGCTGGCACCCTCACTCTCCAATAAAGCACATATTGCCAATTGTCTTCTCATGCTGCTTGTTCACTGCCCCCCTACCCAACCTCCCCACAGGAAACAGAGAGGTCTAGGGTGTGGGAGGGATGGAGGAGGGGTTGGTGGAGTGAATGAGGTGCCCAGTGGAGAGTGGGCATTAATGGCCATTGTACATGGTTTCCGTCCTGCCTGTATCACTTGTTCTCTGTCCAACTCCAAAAAATTGCTCAACTTCCATCAGCTTCCCCAGTCTCCTCATCTAGAAAATGAGGATAATTATAATATCAAAAGATCATTGAAGAAATGCAAAAGTAAAGATGCAGTTAATACTAATGACAAGAAGTAATAATAATAATAGCATTAAGACACACTTCTGGCATTCAGAATGAGAGGGTGCATGGCACTTGAAGAGCAGACCCTGTTGAGAGTAAAAGACTTTCTCTGCGTTCCTTTATGTCATTTTTTAACATTTTAAGAGCCTGCCCAGGTGGGAAATAAGGATTTTATGGAAGCAAAGTTTTCCTATAAGCAGGGAGAAGTGATAGAGGAAAACTCTGCCTTTTCTAGGCTCAAAGAACTCTGGAGACAGCAAGGCAGAGAGTAATTATGAGCAGAGTCGGTAAGGTAGGTAGACAGATATACGGTCTAATTGCCCTGTATCAGGATTTCATTTGACTGAAAAAAATAGGAGACTTAATTTACAGGAACTTACTTTTTTCACCTAAAAATAAACCTGAAGGGAGGTAGCAACCACATTAGAGCAAGCATCTCTGGGGTCCTCTAGGGTCACATGTGGCTACCGAAACTTCAGGCCTCATGTTATTATTGTTTAAAGCAGGAAGGGGTTGGGGGAGGGCTGGCCCAGGCTAGTTGCTCACTTTTATTAGGAAAGCAAAAACTTTCCCTGGAACCCCACTCAGTAAACTTCTGCTTAGTACTCATGGGACAGTCTGTGTCACATGGCTACTCCCGATGCCAGGGAGGTTGGGAAAGAAAGTATTTCGATGGTTAGCCTTCATTGCAGACTTGAGCTTGGGAGGATGGGAGGTGGAAGACCCTCAGTGTTGGCCCACTTTCTCCACGGGATTGAGCCCAGAAAGAGGAAGGCATGTGGGGTCAGTTGGAGAACACATGGGGCAGAGGAGCTCTTGTCCCCTATCTTTTGAGACTTTCTGGAGAAGTCCCGAGAAGCCCGAGTAAGAGAAAGGACCCTATAAGGCCAGGGTGAGAAAGGTGAAGTTCAAAATACTTAACATCAGAAGAGATGCTGAGTCTGGGACTGGACCAGAGTCTTTTTTTTTTTTTTTTAAGATTTATTTATTGTTTTTGACAGAGATAGATACAGAGACAGAGACAGAGAGAAGGAGGAGGGCCCAGAACAGTCTCCATAGTTGCACATCATTGGTTTTTCCACATAGTTTCATTCCACAGGTGGGCGGGGCTGCACAGGGCAGGAACTGGGCCAGGGTCTCGCCCCGGTGAGAACTGAACTGGGGGCACTCCCCAGTTCAGCATATGGGTCAGCGCAGCTGACTGGGGCCGGGATTTGATCCTCGGTCCCCGGGGCTTCAAATTGAGCGCTTAACCCACTGAGCCATCCCGGCTTCCCCTGGAGCAGAGTCTTGGAGACCAATGGCTGTGCCATGTATTAACCCTTTTGTTTCTGGTATGAGAGGAACCTGGGGATATGCCAGAGGCAACTGGAGTGGAGGAGAGGAGACCCAAGGGGCTTGGACCAAAACTCTTTACCAGCCAGGAGGGAAGCATTGGATTATTTTAATAATAGTATGCCATTTGCATATCAGTCCGGCTTCTGAACATCAGAACCACAGAAGGCTGCCATGAAGTGATGATATCTCCATTGGGCCCCAATAAGTCTGTGGGGGGTCAGACCAGTTCACCAGCAACCAGCCATAGCTAGAAGCCAGTGGCTGTTCTCAGTGACAGCTGCCCATAATACCAGAAGATGCTAGCTGCACCCGACCCTTGCATCTTTAGCCTTCATACTGGGAGGAGTAAGGGGAAGAGAGGGAGAGGAGGAATCTGAAAGACTGAGCAATTATACCAGAGACCTAGTCTCTCTGAACTCAAGAAACCCCAAGAGAATATTTAAATTGTTGGATTAAACCACGTTTTAAACCAGATTGAACTAAATTTAGCTCTGTGCTCTGATCCCTCCCCTCTCCGTTGTTTTACAAAGAGTGAAGAAGCTAGTTTTTTCTTTGCACAGTCTCAGATGTAGTGTGAAGGAATTTGTAGTCTTGTTGCAGTGAAGATGGTGACAATTTCTGGGAGTGAGGAGGCAGACAGACTCAAGTTCAGACCCCAGCTTTGCCACGTAGAGGCCACAGGCCAATTGGTTGGGGCACGTCACTCCCTGTGTCTGATATCAGGATCCTTCTTTGCAAAATGGGCACAATGACAAGTCTTAATGGGGTAACTCTGGGGTCAGATGAGATCATTTGGCACATTGTAAGTGCACTGCAAATGAAATGCTGCTCATTATCACTACCACCGGCCTTCTTCACATCATTCAGCCTTCCAGGAAATCAGTAAGAACAGTATAAAGAGTTCCCATCGATTTGTCACTCAGTTTCCCCAAATATTCACATTGTACTATTCTCACTTTATCACTCCTCTCTCTAATATATAGTATGATATATAATGTCTATTACATATATAGTAATATGTATTGCAAACATGATCCCCTTTTTATCTTAATATTTCAGTGAGTTTTTCCTGAAAACGAAGATATTTTCTTATTTGAGGGCAGTCTGGAAAAAATCCAGCCATAAATGCCTTTATTTTTCATATTACATGACTAGATACTTTGTGGACAGCCCTGGTATATACATGTATATGCATTTTTCACATGCATCAAGATTCTTCTATTGGGGTACAGATTAGAAGAGTTTCTCATTCTGCTGATCAAGTGGATACCTTTGAGCTTACAAGAAAAGAACAAGGGGGTTACAACGATGGCAATTGTAGGAGGTTCAGGGTAGGATGTGGTGACCCCTCATCCCTTTCCCCACCTTGGCAGAATGTTGAGTGGAATTGCTCATTGTACCCAAATTTATGTCTGAGAACCAGGCAACAATCACATACAGTCAAATTATCCTTGACGATAGCTCAGGAAGGTGTCTTTGTGGAGACTGACATACATAGCAAGTTTTTCTCTATCAATGGAACACATCAAACCAAAGGAACTGATTGGTTATGTTTAGAGGCCATTTTTGTGAAAAATAAATCACTCTCCACAGTGAAATCACACCATCCAGTGTGATGCCTTCACTGCCAGGTGCTTTCACTGCACAGGAACAAAGACTATTTCCCACTCACTCAGCACTGGCTTAAGGAGGGATTCCTTTGGCTTATTTAGATGGCTATTGCTCATATTTGCAACACACACACACACACACACACACACACTCATTTCCAGACTGTATAAAGAACTCCTACAAATCAATAAGAAAAAGACAATCCAATAATAGAGTGGGCAAATATTTAAACAGACATTTTACAAAAGAAGGTATATGAATAGCCAATAAATCCATGGAAAAAAAAAGGTTAAAATCAGTAGTCTTCAGGTAAATGCAAATTAAAACTGATAGGGTACCATTACACACACACCAGAATGATTAAAACAAAAAAGGCTGACCTTGGTGAGGATATGGAGCAACTGAAATGCTAGTACATTGCTGATGGGAATGTAACATTGTTATCTATTAAATAGCGTTATTTATTAAATAGAAATATGTATATACAGAGACTTCTCTATTAATGGTTAAAGAAGCTTTATGATATCCCATGAATGGAAACAACTCAAATGTCCAACAAATGAATGGATGAGTTGAGTTACATTCATATGATACAATCCTACTCAATGAACAACAATAACAATTTATTGATACACACAACATGATTAATTTCAGAAACATTATGGTAAGCAAAAGAAGCCAGATACAAAGGTGTGCATACTGAATAATTTCATTTATATAAAGTTTCAGAAAGGCAAAAGCAAGTTGATTTAAAAAGTGAGAGAAAAGGTTGAAAAAAACCCTCAAAAACATCTTTCTTTTTAATTTTTTTCCCCTGAGCACATGCAGTTGAATTGGAATAAATTATCTGTGCTTGTGATGTAGCTTCATTTGTCTTAGAAAGAATAGACAACCCAGAGAGGACTTTGATAATGGCTGGATGATTCTCAGAGGAGAGATACTGCCCTCTAGGGGTCATTTAGGAACATGCTGGTGGCATTTGTATTATTATTATTTTTTTTGATTGTCAAAATTCATGGGGCCCCTACTGGAATTTAGTAGGTTGGGGACCTGGAATGCTAAGTGGCATGCAATGTGTGCTACTGTCCTGAAAAATGAAGTAATGACCCGTTTCCCAAACAAAAGTCAAATGTCCTGTTAAAACATTTATGTAGGTGAGAAACCCATAAGCTGAACTGTGGTGGTGAAGGTTCTCACCTCCCATGCGGGAGGCCCTTGGTTTGGTTCCCACCCCTCGTAGCCCCACTTCCACCTGTGTGGAATGAAACTATGTCACAACTAATGGTGTGCAACTATGGAGACTGCTCTGGGCCCTTACCTCTTCTCTCTTTCTCTCACCTTCTCTCAAAACCAATAAAATAAATATAAAAACACCAACAACAAGAAAAAACAAAGAATGAGATTGAAAAAGGTGAGTAATGTTTTATTACTTTGATGATGAAAATGGTTTTGCCTTTACCGGCCATCTGAAAGGGGACTCCAGAGAACCTCTGGGGTAGACTAACAGGCTAACACAGGGATCAGCCAGAGAGGTTTATTGATGGAACTCAGGAATCCACTGAGGTCAGACTCAGAATAGCTTCATCTGCATTTTCACAGCTTTAGGCTTCAGAGAACTCAAAATAGCCTTGGTCGTGGCTGGAACTTGGGCTTCACACAGCACGGTTTATTATTTGTGCAGAAAACATAGGTCTTTTCCTTCTTGAAGCATCTGTGGCGGCATCTGCCATGAAGATTCCAGCATTTTTGGCTGTCAGCTGACACAAAAGAGAAAGAAGAATAGACACAACATCAGTCTTAAGAAGAGGTAAGATCTGGATTTGAAACATCTGTAAAAGGATTAAAACAAATGTGATAGAGAGTTCTCAGTTTCCTTTGCTCTTGACCCTCGCCTTGTCTTTTTTTTTCTTTCCCTTCCTTTAAAAAACTGTGGTAAAATACAAATAATACAAAATTCACCAGTTTAAGCATTTTAAAGCATATAGTTCAGGGGTATTAGGTATATGCACAATGTTGTAGAACCACCATTACCAACTAGTTCCAGAACTTTAAAAATCATCCCAAATAGAAACCCTGCACCCATTAAATATCCTCATCAAGAAGGTGGCTGTCGTTGGAGTTTTTTTTAATTGTAGTAAAACACACATAACACAAAATTTTCCATCTCAATCATTTTTAATTGCATAGTTTTGTGGTATTAAATACATTTACATTGTTTTGCATCTATCATGACCACCATCCATTCCCATAACTTTTTGTATCTTGTAAAACTGAAACTCTACACCCATTAAATAATAATTTCCCATTTTTACTTGCCCCCACCCCCAGGCAACAACCCATCCATATTATTTTTTCATATCTTTTATGTCCCAGAATCTTGATGAATGGACAACCTACAAGGCTTGCGAAAGAACTCTCAAAAGAACTGTTCTGACAGTTGTGAGGGTGGGATTGCACCAATGCCCTCAATCAAGAGCACAGAAATCTGGAACAGTCCCCAACTATTCCAACCACAAGTTTTGCAGCTGTTAAAAATAAAATCTTGGGGAAGCAGGGATGGCTCAGTGGGTTAAGCGCTCACTTTGCAGCCCCTGGGGTCCAAGGACCAAGTCCGGGCCCCGGCCCCTGTGGACCTATGTGCTGAACTGGGGTGAGCTTCCCATGTGGGAGGCCCCTGGTTTGGCCCCTGGCGCGATGGGGTGTGCCTCCCATCCAGGAGGCCCCCAGCCTGGTTCCCAATCTGTGAGGCCCCCGCCCACCTGTGTGGAACAAAACCATGTGGAAACTGATGACATACAACTATGGAGACTGCTCTGGGCCCTCCCCCTTCTTTCTGTCTCTGTCTCTCTCTGTCAAGGACAATAAAATAAAAATAAATAAATAAATAAAAATAAATAAAATCTGCTACTTGAGCCAAACAAGAGCATGTACCCCTCTCTTCTATAAAAACTCCAAAGCCACTCTGACTTGGGTTTTCAGGAGCTCCCTGAAGTCCATCAGCTGAGTAAAGCCTATAACTTCTATTTGTGTCAAACTATTTTATTTATTTATTTATTTATTTAATTTTTGACAGAGAGAGAGAGAGAGAGAGAGAGATACAGAGATTTAGTTCTCTCTCTCTCTGAGAGAGAGAACTGAACTGGGGGAGCTCCCAGTTCAGCATGTGGTTCCGCACCAGACAGGGCTGGGGCCGGGATTTGATCCCCGGCGCTGCAAAGTGAGCGCTTAACCCACTGAGCCATCCCTGCTTCCCCAAACTATTTTCTTTAGACAGTTCCGTCCCATGACTAATCTCTATTTCATTAGTTTGTAATTGACTATTATTTCCCTCTTTCTGCTAAAGGTTTAGAACAGGTTTATTTTGTGATCAGAAAGCATTCTCCTTTGAGAGTATCTTTTGACCGACATGGGGGACAATTTGTGCTACAATGGAAGACTATGTATTGTCTGTAGTATTGCTTCTCAGCTGGGGCAATTTTGTTCCCCAGGACATGTTTGGCAGGAAAATGTCTGGAGACATTTTTTGTTGTCCCAGCTGGGAGGGGGAGCTACTGGCAACTAGCGGGTGGAAACAAGGGTTGCTAAATCTCCCACAATACCACAGCATAGCCTCAATAAATAATTATCTGGTCAAAATGTCAATAATTGCTAATAGTGTCAATAGTCTCTGGTCTAGCTAGATCCCAACCTTCAGAGTTACCTGGTTTTGATTATATGGGAGTTATTTTACAATTCTATGAGTTGTTGATATAAATGATAGGGAGGCAAAATTATTATTTTTTATATCTATGCAACTATGTTTTATATCAGAGAGGTTCAGTTGACTCCCTCCCTTCCCCTGCAGCATGTTTAAAAAAAAATCTATTTGTAAATTCATTTCAATATTCCTTTATTCCATAATTAAAAAAATATTCTTTAAGTAAAAGATGACTTGAAAATGCCAAGGAGCACACAAAGTATCTGAGAACATTGGTGTGGAAGAAGGAATCCACAGAAGTAATATGGAATATTTTATGTACAAATCTTATAGTCCTCATTTTGAATAGAAAATATCAAATGAGTTCATGAGGTATTTTACACACACTTAAATGTGTTGATTTCCCTGCCTAGCCCTGTCCACTGAAAAGGTGAAGAAAGAAAGCAGGATGAATTTAGGAGCACTGAATAGCTCTGCTACTAGATCACAGTTCTGAAATGCCGTTTTCCTACTAAAAAACAATTAGGGCTCTTGAAGGAATGGCTAATTCCAGATCTGTACAGGAATCGTACAAGATGAGCTCAGAATAGCTTGTCACGCCAGATCACCAGTTGTGAACCAGTGAAACTGCTTTGGTTACTTACCAAAAGGACAAGTGCTGAGAAACCTTGTTTTCTCAAGGTTTCTTATTTCTCACAACTCGTGAGAAACTTTGTATTTGAAATCCTATCGACAAGTCAGGAACATTACATTCTTCCCTGAGGAAGGAGTCTTTCACTGCAGAAAAGCGCCTCGATTTCAGAGTCAGGGGCAGAGTGTCAGAGAAAGGGCATGGGAAAACAAAATTCCACGTCTCTTCATTTTGTACTCTCCATGGATGTGGGACCCTGAATGTGGCCCTCAGCCTGGGCCTGATGTGAACCCCTTTGCACATGGACCGGTGGGCGTCCAGTGTGCCTTGAAGTCTATCACTCACTGCTTCATTTACATTTTTACCTACACTCCATCCTTCCTCTTAACCCAATAGTCACCTTAGGGAAGCCCCTGCTCCCTCTGCTGTGCATTTTTCTTTGTTGCGCACGTTCATACATCTAACTGTCAGACGGCTGGTGTGTCCATTGTGGTGTTTGCAAGATGGACTTTATCACAGGGGAACTATTAAAGTCTAGCTGGGATATGTCAAATGAGGCTAGGATGCCATATAAAATAACGTGTATAATAACAATATAATAACAGGGCTCCCACAAGCCAAGGATGGGACAAAGGGAGTTACAGTAAGAGTAAACACTGTAGTGAACGCACATTCATCAAATAGATTTAAATCCACGAGGTTATGATGATATTAAAAATGGTTTTGTCCCATTTGGGGGCTGATAGAAAAATAACTCATTATTTTGCAGATATATACATGAAGAAAAATCACCAAGCATTTATCCTCCTTCTTATATGAACTGTACCACTGAACTACCAATTAGTAGATGATGAGAAGTGTCTTTGTGATATTAGCATTCTAGCTAGCTAGTGAAAACCACATAACAGAATATCACCGTTTTGCAATGCCCCCCAAATTAATGCATCTAGGCTTAGAGCATCAATGACTACAACTGTCACTAAAGCAGAGACAACCAAGATGAAAGAACATTATCATCATCAAGTTTTGCCAAAAAGGGTAGAATCTGAGACTGAACAAACCTCTGGATCCAGGTCCCAACTCGCAGGAAATATAGAGTTCACTAGAACTCGTTGTACTTCACCTTGAGTACACAATCAGCAAAATCCCTTCTGTGGGCCTGAACTGTTTCCTCTACATTTGTCTCATGTCTTGAGTGGCAATAAAATATCTTGGTGATTAATCCAGAGATTAAGGAAATGATGGAAAACGAGGAACCCAAGAAGAAGTCCTGTATGGCTTCTCAAGAAGTCAGCCCTGGGGAAGCCAGGATGGCTCAGTGGGTTAGGCGCTCACTTTGTAGCCCCGGGGACCGAGGATCGAATCCTGGCCCCGACCCGTGCGGACCCGGGAGTTCCCCCAGTTCAGTTCTCACCGGGGCGAGACCCCGGCCCAGTTCCTGCCCTGTGCAGCCCCCGCCCACCTGTGGAATGAAACTATGTGGAAAAACCAATGATGTGCAACTATGGAGACTGTTCTGGGCCCTCTCCCTTCTCTCTGTCTCTGTCTCTGTATCTCTCGCTCTCTATCAAAAACAATAAATAAATCTTAAAAAAAAAAGAAGTCAGCCCTTACCAACAAGAGGCTATTAAGCAGATAAACAATCAGCTGTTCCTTGCTGTCACAAGAAATTAGAATTAGGAAGTTTAGTGAAAACTTGGTCATTCACTCTGAATATGGGTAAGTTCAGACCAGCGCATAGTTGGAAAACATACCATGATTGGATTCCAGAGGCGTCAGAAGCCTCACCACCTCCAAATACGACCTCTTGACCTCTGCTTCTAAATATGGTCACTAATCCTCTTTCCTCACCCCCTCACTGACTCCCCCCAGACATCACCCACTCTCATCCCCCCATAATTGAAGTAAGACTTCTCATTTTTAAACACATATTATTCTCCGGCCCACCCCTTCCATTCTTTCTCTCCGGCTACATCGGCTGCACACACTCCCTGGAAGGGCGGGGTGGGGTAGCTGGCTGAGAAGCTCCGGCTGTCCTGTCGGAGTTGACACTGAGATCTTGGCACCTCCTGCCACTGAGGGCGCCTCCTCTAAGTGGCTCCCAAAGGCAACCTGAGGCCTTTGGGATTCCATGATCAGGTCTCGGTCCCCACAGCCTGGCCCTCCCCTGAAGAGGTCCAAGTTACCTGGAGTGAGGAGAGACAAGAGCAGCAGTCCAGCCAAAGTCAGCAAGAGGAGCTTCATGGCTGGAGGTGGTCCAAGGTGAAGCTATGATGGCAGAGCTAATCGGGGAGAGCTCTGGCCTCTCTGGCTGGCACTCCCTTTGACCAACTGGAATAGCTGTTACCCACACGTGACCGCAGCTGCCC
This sequence comes from Craseonycteris thonglongyai, assembly GCA_004027555.1. Lineage (NCBI taxonomy): Eukaryota > Metazoa > Chordata > Mammalia > Chiroptera > Craseonycteridae > Craseonycteris > Craseonycteris thonglongyai. The sequence continues at coordinate 31,056 of PVKE010010627.1, read as the reverse complement.
ACGGGCACAGCCCCCGCGCCCCCTGAGCCCACGGTGCACAGCCACACACCCGCAGCGGGCACGCCTCCTTTGTCTAAAGAGCAGGGAGAGGTCCAGCAACAAGGACGCCTAGGACTGCTCATCCTTCCACCAGCTCTAACCGCCTGAACCAAGAGACCACAAGGGGGCGCCGCGCACACGGACTCGGAAGGTGGGCGAAGACTTCAACGCGGTCACACAAGCAGCGCTTTGAAGAGTAAACACCAAAGCACCAGGCAGATGAGCCGACACGGTATTAGTCTGCACAAAGGCTGATGGTGTTGAAGATGAGAAACATCCAAATACAAAGATGACATCTGGTGTGGTCTGGTGCAATTTGGCTAGTTTTTCCTGAACTTCTGTCTTAGGTCCTGTTGCCTGCCTACAGTGAAGGAGCTGAAGTAGTTGGTCATGAACTTCCTGGTCGGGAGAGTTACTGTGCTATTCATGAGGGCCCACCCTCAAGCTGCCAGAGAGGAAAAGAGAACAACTTTGTCTAAAACCTTTACGATGAAGGGGAGACAATGGCTAGAAGGGACTCTGCCTGAGGCCTAGAAATCCAGCAGAACTGTGTTGTGCATTCCTGTTAGGAAGGCCTCTCCCCCGCCCCCCCCCCAAACATGTATTAGTTAAAGCTCAATCCTGGAACCAGAACTGCTATTAGTATCACAGAATAAAAAACTTATTATAAGAAAATTAGGCCCCATTCAATTGTGGGAGGAGCTGGGAGAGCAGGGTCCGCCATATGCTGAACTGGGGTGTGCTTCCCAGTTTGGTTCCTGCCCAGGGTGTGCTTCCCATGTGAGAGTCCCCCAGTTCGGTACCCACCCTGCTAGTCCCACATCCACTTGTGGAATGAAACTATGTCAAAACTGATGATGTAACAGCTGTGGAGACTGCTCTGGGCTCTCCCTTTCTCTCTGTCTCTCACTGTCTCTCTGTCAAACAATAAAATAAATCTTAAAAAAAAAATTTTTTTTTTTCTCAGAAACTAGAGGGAAAAAATTCCAAAGGAATGGAAAGCAGAAGAGAAAATATAAAAAGTTAGAGAATCAGTCCAGGGAGCCTACCATCTGAAAAATAAGAATTCCAGAAATAGAGAACAGAAAAATAAATCAAAGGGGAAGAAATTACCAAAGAAATTCTATACGACAGGGTGCCAAAATACAGACAATTCATAAAAAGATAAACAAAGGCTCTTAAATGTGTGAAAGGATGTTCAATTTCACTCGTAATAAGAATTTTTAAAAACCATCTGTTGTAGGTTGAAGTGGGTTGCCCCCCCCAAAAATTATGTTCAAATCCTAAGCCAGATACCTATGAATGTGACTTATCTGGAAATAGTCTCACCATGTAAGAACAGGGGCTCTTATGATTCCTCGTTAGTACCCCTTGGATCCCATTCCCAAAGCAGCCTCGCGCGGTAAGTCCCATCCAAAGACCCTGGGGAGAATATTACAGTTTTACAATAAGCAGAGCATATTTTTGTGCATTGAGTACACAAGAAGCAGGCCCAGAGTGAGCCTGTGGTTTGTGAGTGCCAGAGAGCATCTTGGATGTAGGTCGCGGGAAGAGGAAATGATTTGGAATCTGATGAGGGCAGCCTTGAGCATCCTTAGGTGGAAACTCAACTAGCCTGGCCTGCGTTGGTGGTGAAAACATGGAGTTCTGAAGCATTCCGTGTTCTGTGTCTTTTCAGCATCCAGAAAACCATAGCTTACTACAGCCCTGCTGTTCCAATCTGCTCATTGGTGAGGTGGAAGCCCAGAGAGGGAAAGTGACTCTCCTAAGGTCACACAGTGTGTGGGACAGCTAGCACAAGGAGCTATATATATTCTTTTTAACTATTTCCTCTGTCACTCTCAGTGACCAAATCCTTTCTGAAACAAGGCATTTTAGTGTGGACTCTTCTCTTAGAAAGAAAAGAATCAGATAGACACATTCTTCCCAAGGTCTGAATGAGTGTCTTCCTTTCTCTACGCCTCCGCTCCCCAAACAGAAAATTACATTTGAACGAGGAGTGTGCCTAATTTACATGAGAACTGCAACAGCGGTGGATCTCGAGACCAGATAGCGCAGGGCTTTGTTGGGCACAGCAAAAGCTGAATATTTTTCAGAGTGAGGTAGCGTCTTGGAGGATTTTAAGTTGAGTTAAAATCAAGGACTGGCATCTGTTTTTTGTTTTTTAATCCCTCTGGCTCTTGTATGACTTATCCCTGCTGGTCCCTAAAAGGTAAAGGTGGGTACAGGGAAGGAGATTAGCTCAGGGGTGTGTGGTCCATCCGTGGGCGCGGGGGCATTGGGATAGTGACTGAGAAGTGTGAGGGAGGCAGGCAGCTTCAGGGCATGCTGTACCCGTGGGCAGCCGAGGGCACGTGTAAGGGACCCAGCTGATTAGAGCGAGCAGTGTCCAGAGCGCTCCTCCACTTGCTTGTCGCCATAGCCGAGACCACTCCTTGGGCTCCGTGACGTCATGAAGGCTTCTGTGCTGGCTCTGGCTGTGCTGGTGCTCTTGGCCCAGGTCATTCCAGGTAACTTAGCCCTCTTCAGGGGAGGGGCAGAGCGTGGAGAGTGGGTCTTGGTCAGGGCCCTCTAGGGCCTGGGACGATGGGCTGGCAGGTGGCAACGTGCAACACCACTCATCTGGGGAAGAGGACCGAGCCCCCAAATCCTGGGTTAGACCCTGTCCCACCATTTGCTAGCTCTGTGATGTCTTCAGCGAACTACTTGGCTCCTTTGGGTTTCAGTGTACCCATTTGTCAATTGAAAGTGATAAGTGAAGTTAAGGGATCAACACTGAACACACTGGAATTTGGGTGTGCAACAAAGGAGCCTCTTTGTCTTCTAAGCCCTGGCGCCTAGACAGCCATCTTAGCCAGGAGCAGGCACTCGGTTTTAGGAACCAATGGTAACTTCCAGACTTTTCCGTCAGCTGCCCGAGCCCCCCTTACCTTAGTCAGCTCCAGGGGTCAGGGACAGGAGGGCTGGTGTATGAGGCGTAGGGAAAACAGGAATGAGGGGAGGCAATTGTGACTCCTTATCAAAAGGGTCCCTGGAATCACTTGGACTTTGGATTATTCACAGCTGTCTGAAGGTGACAGAATCCAGTAATTACCGTTGCCTCTCTGTACCAGTCCCTGTACCGCAGCCATGGGACAGTTTAAGTGGAGAAGGGCCATCATCCAACTTGCTCAGGCCAAGGTGCGAACACCAGCCCCTCCTCATCTGCCAGGAGCTTACACCCCACCACCCTCCAGGCATCTCTAACCTTGCCCCAGGTCGGGATGGGAGTGGATTGCTCGAGAACACTCTGGACTCCGTGTGCTTGCTCATGGTAGACACATGCAGGAAGCACCATCCACCTTGGGGGGAGAGAAGAACCTCCCAATCCTGGGTTAGAACCCACTCTATCACTTACTAGCTCTATGACACTCAATGGCTTCTCTGAGTTCCAATTTACTCATTTCTTAATGTGGAATAATATGTGAGGTGGAGGAGCCAACATTGAATACACTGAAATTTTTGGTGTGCAACAGATGTAGCTTCTCTGTTTTCTGTAATAACTCACCTGAACGTTCTCAGGAACTTCTACCCTGCTGGTGGGAAAGTTGGAGGTTGAAAAGGGCACAAGGGCCATCCATAAACTCAGCAGATAATTATATTCGGCTTTTGTGGTTTAAAACAGTCTCTTAGATTAATTCTTTCTGCTTTGGGTAAATGCTCAGTCTTTCGGTGTTTCTCCTTTTACTCTCTCTCCCCTTCTCCTTCTCATGGTGGCAGCTGGATCTAGGGGACAGTGGATGGTATTGGTTAATCAAATAGTTTATTAATTCAATAAATATTGTTGAGTGGATTACACGTGCCAGACACTGATAAGTGTTGGAGAGAGAGCAGTGAACCAACTAACCAACCAACCAACCAACCAACCAACCAACCAACCAACCAACCAACCAACCAACCAACCAACCAACCACCAACCCACCAATTTATCAAACAAAACCCTGTACTCTTGGAGCTTACATTCCTTGGAGGGAGGAATGAGCAGAGTGCAGGAAATGAGAGAGCAAGTATCAGGGGAGGTGGGTGTGCAATTTATAAAGGGGATGCCTCACTGAAAAGGTGACATTTGAACAGACTTGAAGGACATGAGAGAGTGAGCCATGAAGATATATTGGGAAGTGCATTCATTTATCAGCTGAACGGCTTATAAGAGATGTTTCTCTTCATCTTCTATTATACTTGGTTACTTTGGGGTTTAGAAAGTTCACAGGACAGGCAGGAAAAAATGTTTGACCCTATCTTTGCTTATCAGTTTGCAAGACAATGTATTTGTTTTCTGTCAGTGTCCGAGGTTGAGCAATTAGTTTTCCAAAGTTTTAATTTGAACTCATGGTTCTAAGCCATGAGCCCAATCAATTGCAATTATTTCTATAGAAGTACAAATTTTCCTATTCTTGACCAGTGGGAACATCTTCAATTAGGCTCCTGGTGTGACAGAATGTTTTAGGCCCATTTTACAATTTCCTGCCCAAGAACCAGAATAAGCCATAACTCCGAGAGGCCCTTGTTTCTTTTGCTTTGCAGGGGTGTCCAACCTTTGGGCTTCCCTGGGCCACATTGGAAGAATTGTCTTGTACCACACATAAAATATACTAACATTAATGATAGTTGATGAACTAAAAAAAAGAAATTACCAAAAAAATTGTGCAAAAAAAAAAAAAATCTCATAATGTTTTACGCAAGTTTATGAATTTGTGTTGGGCTGCATTCAAAGCCATCCTGGGGCTGCATGTGACTTCTGGGCAATGAGTTGAACAAGCTAGTTTTAGTGGGAAATGATATTTGAAGACTACAAAGTGGGTGTTAGGGATACTAATGTCTAATATTTGGTCAATGTTTCTAGGGTTTTTCAGTGACCAGAGCTAGAAAAAAGTTATCTATCTATCTATCTATCTATCTATCTATCTATCTATCTATCTATCTATCCATATCTTTATCCTCCTCCTCATCTATCTACCCATTTAAAATTAAAATACCTGTGATTTTTTTTACTGGTACTTTCAATTCAAATTAAGAACCAACTTTTTCTATAGCACATCAGTATTTTTTTTTCTTAAATTAAGATTTCTAGTTCTCAAGATCACTGAGGATGATAGAATTGAATATTTGATAATTACTCATTTAATTTAACTCTCATCATATATACAGTAGTTTCAGTATAATAACACCAATACTATCACGATAACACGATTACTCAAACTAATTCAAATTTCTGCATATGATCTCACAATTATGCTCCAATTTTTATATTGCATTGTATCTAGATGGTAAGAACATATAGCCATTACATAACTCTGCCCCTCCATTTTAACCCTCATTTAATTCTACTTCTATAAGTAACTTTATGTTTAACATTCAGTACTAGTCCTGGGTCAATGCCCCTCTCATTCAGTTGTCTAAAGCTTTGTCCCTAGTGAATTCCTCAGGAAGGGCTCATGGGAACAATATTTCCTGAGTTTCAGTATGTTGATAATTGCTTTGTCCTTTGTACTTGAAAGTCAGTTTTGCTAGATATAACATTGTTTACTTACTTTTTCTTCCCTTGAGTATCTAAATATGTGACATACTTAATTTTTTTTCTGGCATAAAACAGTTGTCTACTTTAATTTTCTTTCCCTTACATCACCTTGTGTTTTTTCGGCCTCAATGCCCTAAGCATTTTTTTCTTTTTCTTTGATATCCAGGAATTTTACTAGAATATATCTTGTTTTGGGTTAATATTCTTATGTAGTATACTTTTTCAGTAGGTGTTTTTCAAATCTTTTTCTTCTTTGGGAAAACTTATTGAACAATTTGTAGTGTTTTTTAAATTAAATTTTATTAGGGTGATATTAGTTAATGAAATTATATAGGTTTCAAGATGTGCTACCTATATATAACAAAATATTACTCAGCCATAAGATGAAATACTGCCATTTGCAACAACATGGATGGATCTTGAAATTATCATGCTAAGTGAAATAAATCAACAGAAAAAGTTGAGAACCATATGATTTCATTCATATGTGGGATATAAAACTGAAAGCAACAAACAAGCAAGATAGTTTGTAGCATTCTATTCCCTTGATTTTGTTTGCTTCTTTAGTACTTGCTATTATTTGTATGTTGGAGTTCTTTTGCTTATCATCAATATTTGTAACTTTCTATTGATATTTTTCATCTTCCTTTTCTTTTTGATGAAAGTATTCTTTTTCACCTTGAATTTCTGTTTAGCCATTATCTGTTGCATTTATTTGCTCATGTGTTTCTTCCAGTTTAATCTTTATTTATGGGATGGTTTTCAAAATTTATAATTCTTTTTGAAGTCCTGTCATGTCATATCTGAATTTACTTAATGCTAGTGTTTTCTATACACTATTTCATTTAATCCCCACAACAACACTCTGAGGCAAGTGCTATATAGTCTTGTTAGAAAAAAGAAAATCGATGCTCTGAGAAGGGTAATAACCTGCTCAAGGTCTTCCAATTGGCCTGTGGTGTAGAAAGACTTCAAATCCAGGTACATGGTTCCCAACAGTTCATGCTCCTAGCCATCATGACCCATGGAACCTGTGTGAGGGAACATTCGGGAAGAGCTGGAATTGAGATGGGGTGTCCAGTAAGGATGCGACACTTTACCACCAGTTTGTAATCTAGAGGTGACAACTCCACATTTCATTGTCTTCCTTTTTAGCCCATCTGTTAGTCTTTTTAAGCCAGGACCTACTTTCCCTCAGGATTGATATTGGCTTCCTTCTTTTTTTCTCCTTGTATCAGGCAGCACTGAAAAATGCTGGAACCTTCATGGCTTCTGCCGTGAGAAATGCGTCAAGAATGAAAAGTTCTATGTCTTCTGCTTGAGCGGTAAACTGTGCTGTGTGAAGTCCAAGTTCCAGCCAAATAGGCCACCAAAGACACGAGCTTGAAGCCCAAAGGCACAATCATGAAGATAATCCTGCCCTGAATTTGACCCCCACAGATACCTGAACTTTATTAAAACATCTTTGGCAGACTTCTGTGTGTTGTCCCTTAGTGTGCCTAATCAAACTCAGGTGGAAGAAGTGTGGGTAAGGAAGTATTTATAAGAGAGGAAACTGGACCTACTATGTGATAGTTGCATATATATTACCTCACACCTATTCTTTTTAACTAAACTTAGAGGAAGATATTGTCAAAATTTTTATTTTATGGATGGGGAAACTGAGGATCAGACTGGTGAAGGGATTTATTCAATGTCACTCAAATAATTAACCTGAGGAAGTGCTGGGATTAAATATTGGTCTGCCTATAAGCTTGTAATTAGCTCCTTGCCTCCTAGACCGGGGGTGGTGAGCCTATGGCACGCGTGCCCAAAGTGGCACGTGGAGGAATTATTTCGGCACGCGGATCTGTGAATACCATTTTAAAAATTATTGTTTATGCCTCTTATAGACATAAAAATAATCGATACCTCTACCTCACTTGATGGGTTGGCACACGAGTCGAGCGAGTATACTCTTATTTCATAAACTTTGGCACTCAGTCGTCAAAAGGTTCGCCACCCCTGTGACCTAGACCATTGCTTATATAATAGAAATGCATATTGTATTCATTTGAGTCTCTTAAATGAAAAGCCATTTTCTGGGATTGTTATAGAAACTGAAGAGTTAAGCAGGAAATTGTATTTAACCCCAGGCCTCTTACTCCATTGTTTCTTTCTCTATATATTATTTAATTAAAAAAACTATTTAGCTAAATTTCATGGTTTTAAGAGTCAGCTTTGAATAAGAGACTATAATAAAATATAGGAGAGGAAGCCGGGATGGCTCAGCAGGTTAAGCGCTCGCTTTGCAGCCCTGGGGACCGAGGATTGAATCCCCACCCTGGCCTGTGTGGACCCACATGCTGAACTGGGGTGTGCTTCCCATGCAGGAGGCCCCCAGTTCGGTTCTCCCTCCAATCCCTCATTTGGCCCCTGGCTCGAGGGGGTGCGCCTCCCATGTGGGAGGCCCCCCGGCCCAGTTCCTGCCCTGTGAGGCCCCCACCCACCTGTGTGGAATGAAACCATGTCAAAAACTGATGATGTGCAACTATGGAGATTGCTCTGGGCCCTCCCCCTTCTCTCCATCTCTGTCTGTCTCTGTCTCTGTCTGTCTCTGTCAAATACAATAAAATAAATCTTAAAAAAACAAATAGGAATCACCCATTTCCTTTTCTCCATTTCTTAGAAAACCATTTTCACATCTCTTGGGTATTTCTTTGGGTTTTATTACTTGCATATCTATAAATATTAATAATATGCTAACATAATCTTAATTTTTGTTATTCAGTTTTAGGTGTTAGGCATTGAATTCCTGCTATGGAAGATGAGAATTTAGGTGCCTTTCATCTCATTTGAACCTGGTCAGACTCTAGGTATTTTATCAATTTTATCTTCCTGGAGAACTCTATGTCTGGGCACCTGCACCTGCTCCACTCTGAACAGGCTGCCTCTCCACCTGGTGGCCTGCTGCCGTCCTGGACCTCTGTTCACATCATCCTGCAGAATTCTCTGATTTTCTCCTGAGACGAATGCCCTGCTTTCTGGATCCTGGGTCTTTCTTGATATGTGCCTTTATTTTGTTAGAGCATCTTCTGGTAGATTCCTAAAAATGTCTGACCTCAAAGTACTAATCTCACAATTTGTTAGTACCCTGTTTTCCCGAAAATAAGACAGTGTCTTATATTAATTTTTGCTCCCAAAGATGTGCTAGGTCTTATTTTCAGGGGAGGTCTTATTTTTCCATGAAGAAGAATACGGTACACATTTTTGTTGAACAAAAAAAAAGGAAATTTATTACCTGTATACGGTATGGTAGTAGTTGTCATCACAAACCAGCATAACCAGACAAACTGTGAATCCTACAGTATCAAGAATTTCTTGTTACTACCATTATTTCCATGTACAACCATCTAGGGTACATTTACTCATTTATTCAATGACAGTCATGTCATCATCTTCTGATTAAAAGAGACCTTGCACTTCCTGTCTGCTCCGGCTGCGCTGCGGCCAACAGTGAGCTGCGCCGCCGCTACGGTCCCAAGTCCAGAGTTACGGGAGCTTCGGGGGCCTTATTATCAGGGAGGCCTTATGTTCGGGGGAGGCCCTATTATTGGGGAGGTCTTATTTTTGCGGGGTGCCTTATATTTCAGCGAGAGGCAAAACTGTAAGTAGGTCTTATTTTCGGGGGATGTCTTACTTTTGGGGAAACACAGTAGTTTGGTTGGTCATTTCGTATCATAAATGATTTTCTTAGAATTTTGAGGGTATTGTTCTATTGTCTTTCAACACCTAATGTCACTGTGCAGAAATCTGAAATTATTCTGAAGCTTGCCTCTTTGTATGTGACCTGCTATTTCTTCTTTACTACAGGGTGTTAAAATTTCATGATGAAGCAACTAAATGTCTTATAGGATTATTTTAACCAATTTTTCTGAGACTTCAAAGGGCCCTGTCAATTTGTTAACTCATTTTCTTCAATTTTAGGACTTTTTTTTTTTTACTTATTTCTTTGATGATTTACTGCCCTTTGTTTTTCCTGTTCCCTACTTCTGGAATCCTTACTTTCTTTTTCTTTTAAAATTTAATTGTATTGTTTTGAGAGATAGAGAGGGGGAGGCGGGGCAGAGCAGTCTCCATAGTTGTGCATCATTAGTTGTGACATGGTTTCATTCCACACAGATGGACGTGGGGCCACGTAGGTGGGAATCAAACAGGGGCCTCCCGCATGGGAGGCAGTAACCTTCACCCCAGAACCATCCAGTGGTTACTACGGTAGTTGGGCCACAGTTCAGCACAAGGGGTTGCACGGGCCGGGGCTGGGACCGGGAAATTGAACCCCAGACCTCACGATGCCAAGGCAAGCATTCAATTGCTGCACTATCCCAGCATCCCTGGAATTCTTACTTTTCTAAAGATTTATTTTTATTGTTTTTTTGTCAGAGAGAGAGACAGAGAGAAGGGGGAGGGCCCAGAGCAGTCTCCATAGTTGACAGCATTCGTTTTCCATATAGTTTCACTCCACAGGTGGGCGCGGGGCTGCACAGGGCAGGAACTGGGCCGGGGGGTCTCAGCCTGGTGAGAACCGAACTGGGGACACTCCCCAGTTCAGCATGTGGGTCCGCCTGGGCCAGAGCCAGGATTTGATCCCTGGTCTCTGGGGCTGCAAAGTGAGTGCTTAACCCGCTGAGCCATCCCAGCTTCCCCTGGAATTCTTACTTTTCAAATGTTGGGTTCCCTGACTGATTCTCTAATTTTCTTACAATTTTTCTACTGCTTTTATTATCTCTGAAATTTTATTCTAATGTCCAAAAATTTCATCTTTTTACTTTTACTCTCTAAAGTCTTTTCTCATTCCTTATTTTTCTTCCTTCTTTTCTTTTTAAAGAATAGCATCCTGTGCTTGTTGCATGGTTTCAATAGCATCTCTTAGTTTTTGAGGATTTTGATGATTTTTCTGATGCTATTATCCCTTGCATAATCTGTTTCTTTTTAGTTGCTTTTTTTCTTTTTGTCTTTCTTTTTTTAGTGTTAGAGGCTTTCCTCATCTGCTTAGTGGTTATTGGTGATATGCTCTATTTTGGAATGAGACACCACTAACTGGCTTATTTCATCAGAGAACACACAGCCTCTGTGTCTTTGGGTGTTTTTCTCTTAGACTGGTCAGATTTTTCTAGGAAGAATCCTCTATTAATCTGGACCGAACATACCCACCCCACCCCCACGGCAATTTATATGTTGAAATCCCAACAGCCAATGTGATAGTATTAAGAGGTGGGGCTTTTGGGAGGTGATTAGGTCATGAGGGTGGCACCATTATGGATGGGATTCGTGCCCTTCTCAAAAAGACCCCAGAGAGCTCTCTTGCCCCTCCTGCCAAGTGAAGACACAGTGAGAAGATGGTCATCTATGACCCAGGAAGCAGGCTCCCACCAGACACCGAATCTGTTGGACTTCCTGGGCTCTGGAACTGTGGGAAATAAATGTTTATTGTTTAAACCACCAGGTCTCTGGTTGTTAGTTATAACAGCCAAAACAGACTATGACCCACAGTGTCTGAGTCTTCAGGTGTTTTCTCTGAGATCGGTCAGATTTCCTTGGGAAGGATCCTCCACAATCATGATTAGAGTGATTAAGTCAGTCTGTTGCTGTCCTCAAAGCTGAGATGGGATGGAAGTCTGGGTCTTAACATTAAATATGTAAAAAACTTCAATTAACTCTCCTGTGTTCAATATAATATGCTTGCTCTCAATTGGCATCATGTCCCGCCCCCCTTTCCAGAGACTCTTTGTATTAACCTCCTCAGGCCATGAAGCTCCAGTTATCTGCTGGGATGGGGAAGGGCTGGTCATGGGGATCACGGGGGCGGGGTGGGGGGAGGATCTGCTAGGCTTGGCTCCAGCCGGTCAGAGAGAGAGACAGAAAAGGGAGACAGGGCTCACGGCCCATCTGCAGATGTGCTGGGGATGCCATCTGGCCAGGGAGCTCAGCTGGCAGTTCTGCCTGTTTTGGGTCCCTAGCCAATGAGCCATGCCAGCCATGAAACCCATGGATGGTTGTCCGGGCAGGGAAGCAAATTTGCAGCCCCACATAGCAGGGTCTAGTTCTAAGCCTGACCAGAGAACCTGGGCAGCCACAGAGCTCATCCTACAGCCACACTTGGGCAGGGAGCCACGCCCGCAGCCTTGCCCAGCTGTTCTGTACAGCCTCTGGCCCTGCATAACCAGAGAGCTGAACCTTGACCCTGGGCAGCCTTGGATTCAGCTTATGGTACTGCCCACGGTTGAGCCCAGCCGACAGCCCTGCCCTGAAGCTCGTCCAGGCCTACAGTCTCGCCCAATTGTCTACGAAGCACAGCTTGTGGTCTTACCCAGGCAGGGGACCCAGCCGTGACCCCACCCAATCACAGAGCACGCTGTGTCACCCTGCAAGGGAACCTGAACAGCAACCACAGCTGACCACTGAGCACTATCTCTACTCCCACTCAGCTGAGGGATGCATCTGGCCTCTCCTGAGCAGAGAGCCTGCCAGCAACTTTGCCCAACAGTGGAACTCAGCCAGAGGCCTGCCTGATGGTGAGGCTCAGCCTGGGGCCCACTGAACTTTGCAGCACAGTCTACAACCCTGCCTGACTGCAGAGCACGGCCTGAGGCCTCATTGGACCACAAAGCTCTGCCTGCAGCCTCACCTGAAGGTAAAGACCAGCCAGAGGCATCATCAGGTTGGGGGCACAGTCTTGAGACCCCACCTGGCTAGGAGCAATTGTGGATCCTAGCTTGTAGCCGTGCCCAATTGTGTAGTACAACCAGGGGCACCATCCTGCCAGAAAACGCAGCTTGAGACCTTGCATACCAGAGGTGATTGCAGAGCCCAGCTTCCAGTGGGCTCATTGACCATGGAGCCCAGCCAGCAGGTCCACCCAGCCATGGATTCCACTCAGAAGCGCCCACCACCCCACTCCTCAGAGCAGGTCATACTCAGCTAAAGGTCGAAAGCTTCCCCTCTGAGATCAAGAACAATACAAGGGTGCCCCCTTTCACCACTTCTAGTCAACATAGCACTGGAAGTCTTAGCCAGAGCAACCTGGAAGAAAAAGAAATAAAAGGCATCCAAATTGCAAAGGAAGAAGTAAAATTTTCTGTGTGCAGATGACATGATCTTATATATATAATAAACCTTGAAGACATCACTGAAAAATTGTTAGAATTAATGTATGAATTCGGCAAAGTTGCAACATCCAAAATTCAGTTGTGGTTTTTACACTAACGGAATTATCTGGAAAAGAAATAAAGAAAAAAATTCCATTTACAATAGCACCAAAAGTGATAAAATACTTAGAAATAAGTTTAACCAAGGAGGGGAGAGATCTGTACATTGAAAACTAAAAAACTTTGATAAAAGAAGCTGAAGAAGACACAAATAAATGGAAAGATATATTGTGTCCATGGATCAGAAGAATTAATATTATAAAAATGTTCACCCTACCAAAAGTCACCTAGACCATAGAGTCAATTCAGTCCCTATCGATTAGCAATGATAGTGCCTCGGATAAACCTCATTGGCTACGATACTGCCACTGCGTAAAGCTTCAATCCCTATCGAGATTTCAATGACATTTTTTATAGAAATAGAAGAAAAACAATTCTAAAATTCATATGGAGTCATAAACGGCCCCAAATGCCCAGAGCAATCCTAAGAAAGAACAAAGCTGTAGGCATCACACTTCTTGATTTCAAACTATGTTACAAAGTTATAGTAATCAAAATAATATAATGCTGATATAAAAACAGATACATAGACCAGTGAAACAGAATTGAGAGTCCAGAAATAACCCCACACATATATGGTTAATACTTGGCAATGGAGTCAAGAATACTCGGTGGAGAAAAGATAGTCTGTGCAGGGAAAACTGGATACTCACATGCAAAAGAATAACAGTGACTATTATCTTTCACCACTCACAAAAAGTACTCAAAATAAATTAAAGACTGAAATGTAAGACCTGAACTCATGAAACTTCTAGAAGAAAACCTAGGAATAAAGTTCCTTGACATTGATTTTGGCATTGATTTTTATGGATGACAGCAAAAGCACAAGCCACAAAAGCAAAAATTAACAAGTAGGACTGCATCAAACTAAAAAACCTCTGTAGAGAAAAAAAAAAAAAAAAAAAGATCAACAAAATGGAAAGGCAGCCCATGGAGTGGGTGATAAAACTGAAGAGATTAATGCTTATCTTAACATCACTAACAATGCCATAAAGAGGAAACTGTTTCTTCTCTCTATAACCCATAGCGCCTCACTTCTGGCCACCAAATGTGTGGGTTTTTTTCCCCTGCACATTGAGCAACTCTCCAACACCAACTGGTATTCCACAATTCAATTCAGTTCTGATGTTCTCTACCTGGAGTTACTGTCACACTCTGCTCAAGCCCACAAGACTGCACTTACTCCAGGTATCAATCACAAGTCCCAGGTTGTCACTTGTACTTCTCACCCACCAGCTATAAATCAGGATTCCCAGAACCCCTTCTTGGCTTTGAGAATTTGCTTGAATGGCTCACAGAACTCATGTAGGGAAACACCTGCTTACATTTTCCAGTTGATTATACAATAAAGGATACAGATGGAAGAGACTCACAGGGCAAGATAGCAAAGGCCTGGAGTGTAGGGGCTTCCTTGATCCACCCTGACCTTTGGTGATTGATTGTCCCCACGTTCCCTTATTCAGCAATATGTTTTGTTTCCTTTTTTTTTTTTTTTTTTTTTTTTTTTTTTTTTTTTTTTTTTTTTTTTTTTTTTTTTTTTTTTTTTTTTTTTTTTTTTATTCATTGCAGCCTACTTTGTATTGTGTTTTATTCATGTGGCTATTCTGCTTGACCACTGTGATTTTGTATGTGAAGATCATTACCGCTATTCAAGTATTTCTGACTTTCTGCGTGTTAGGCCTACGGGAGAATTGTACTTCTCGGCCCTCTTGTGGTTGGATAGGGTCATGCCACTGTTGTAGCCAGTGAATTAGTTACACATTAGTTCCAAGGTCAGGGCTCATAACAGCCAGTTCAAAACTCTCCAGAGGTTTCTTTTCCTCTGCTATGGTGACCAGCAACAATTGAGTGGCTACTTTCAATGGATATATGGCACGAGTGAAAAGTAAACCCTTGTTCTTATAACAGGATTCTTTTCCTTGTTACTGCATCATAACCTAGTTTATCCTAATATAGCTGACCATTAGGGGATGGCATCCTATACTGCTCTATAGTTCTGGTGCTCAGTAGAGTACCTTGTACATAGTAGATACTTAATCGTGATTCAACTTATTTAACAAAGATTACTTGAGTATTTTTGGAAGGATATGAAGTTCATTTTAAAATGCTCGGTTTTCATTTTCCTAAAGACACTGTAAGTATTTTAAGGATAGAAACCCTCATAGATAATTCTTCTGCTACCACCTCCCAGCACCGTAGTTCCTCAGCCCACAGGAAACTGAAAATGGCATGGCTGGTTTTGGAAGGGGGTGGTTAGAGAGCGTGTGCTAGGAGGGATGAAAACATGACTGACATGGAGAGAGCAATGGTCAGTTACTGGGAAAGTAGACACATGAAATGAAGCTGAGGGAAAAAATAGCTTCTGAAAGCTTAGGCAACAGTAAAGATAAGAGGCTGGTAAAAACAGCCTGGGGAGGCACAAGGCGAGCCAGGAGCAGGGATAAGCTTGGAAATGCGCTCTGATAAAAAGTCTATCGGAACTGCTTTTATCATCTCTCACTAGACCTTAAACAGAGTTACATTGTATGTGCTCCAGATACAGAGGAGAGCGACCTGTCCTTGGGCTCCGATGCTGGGTAAGCACTCTGGGGCTCAGACTTGAAACCCAAAGTTTTGCAATTTTCAACCTTGATTTGAAGAAGCACAGTGACCAGGGAAGTCTCTGAATAGCTGACAATCCTCATCCTTTTTATGAAATATTGACTATGTTGACAAGGAAGGGGAGCCAGGAGAGTTTCAGGGAGAGGTCAACAGCCAAACTCTCCACGAGTCGAGGAGGGTGAGAGTAAACAGTAGCTACTGGTCATCAGGGCCTTCCAGTACAGCAGGCGCTTGTCTCTGCGCTTTACAAGCATTGCCTCATTTACTCTTCACAGCAGCCTCTGAGGAAGCATCGTCTCCGTACTAGAGAAGACAAGACAGGTCCAGAAACCTTAATTGACTTGTTCAGAATCACTTGGCTAATAAGTGGTAAAGTGGTCAGTTTAATCCAGCTTTGTCTAACTCCAAAGCATATGTTCTTTGGTGATAGATTGTTCAACATCATTTCAAATCATTTGAAGAAAACACAAAACAAAACAAAAAACCCTGGCATGTCCAGGGTCATTGCTAATTGCATGTAGTACCAGGAACCAGGGAGTTGGAATGTAAGATAAAGTCAGAAAAATCTCCAAGCTCATTTGGGCCAGTAGTTTCATCCTCTTTCCCCACGACCCTCCAATGTCCCCTAGCCTCGAAGATGACAGAGAAGTGACATGCACATGTATTTACTTTCTTCTGCTGTGGTGCTAGAAGCAGAGAGGGGCCAGGGGTGGGAGGCAGAAATCTGAGAAGAGAGTAGAAGGGTCCTGGGCAAGATGGGATAAGTCCACCGGAAGCATCAGAAGCTAGGTTTTCTGGGTGAGGCAACTCCAACAAGGGAGGCTTGTGGTTTCCACTGGGTCAAAGCAAGAGTCATGGCCAGTCAGGAAACAGATGCGGAGTTTTCTGAATATCATACGCCATCCTATCGTCCACTAGGCCAGAGATGGCAGTGGTGCCCACTTTGGGCTCAGGCAGAGGTCAATAGTGTTAAGGACCACAGCACTGCAGGAGCCTGTTTAAAAGGGTCAAGTACATTTGATTGGTCTCAAGGCCAGGCTATTGAGTGCACTTTCGGTTTGGGGACCTGGGCTCCTGGACATTTCACAGGAAAGTCTACTCATTAGTGCAAGCCCCTTCCTGCTGAATGCCTCCTCCCTTCCCATAACCTTACATAATCTTCCAAATGGACCCCTTGCAGACTCCCCCTGTCCAAGTCTATAATCTTATCTGAAAAGCACATATTCCTTCCTCAGATCTTTATTCCTTTCTTATTTTTCTTGCTCTGCTTCCATAACTTTCTTTGCTCCTTTTCTTACTGACAGATGTTCATCTCACTCATCAAATGTATATGACTTCATACTTGGCAACAAAGAAAAGCTCAAGTTTGCAGATATCACCACCAAGCCATCCCAGCAGTTACCAGTTGCCCTGCAGTTCAGCATGTGGCTTTGCATAGTCTGGGGCTGTGAATCGAACTCTGGACCTCGTGATTGCAAGGCAAGCCCTCCACTGCTGAGCTATCCCGGCATCCCCTGTTGTGTATTATTATTAGTTTTTAATCAGCAGTTGTTTTTAAAGTCAACTTTATTGAGATATAATTTAAATAAAATAAAATGCAGCTATTTTAAGTGTGTAAAATTTTGATGCATTGTGACACCTGAGTATAGAACATTTTTGTCATTCTACAAGTTTTCTGGTGCCCCATCTCAGTCAACACCCACCTCCGCCCACCAGCTCCACTGTCACTGTGGATTGTGTTTGACTTTTCTAGAGTTTCATACAAATAGGTTTAGTTATATTCTCTTTTGGTCTGGCTTCTTTCACTCAGTCAAATGCTTTTTAGATTCTCCCATACCGTGTGTAACAACACTTAATTCTTGTTCATTGCTAAGTATTATTCTGTTGTATGAATATACTGCAATTTATTTATTTACTAGCTGATGAACATATAGGTTGTTTCTATTTCTGATGAATAAAGGTGCTATGAAAATTTATGTACAATTTTTGGTGTGGACATATGTCTTCAATTATCTTGGGTAAACACCTAAGAATGAAATTGCTGGGTTGTATGGTAAAGTATATGTTTAACATTATAAGAAACTATCAAACTGTTTTCCAAAGTGCTGATAACATTACAATCAGCACTGATTTTCAACACCCATCCATATTTATTTGTGTACATCTAATTCTCTAGCGTACAATTGCTATATAATATTCCATGGTGTGCGTCCACCACATTATACCTTTCAATACTCTCAGTGATGAAGTTGAGGTTGTCTTCAAGTCCCTGCCACTATAAACCTTGCTTTAATAGACATTCTTGTGTATATTCCTTTATGGACACGTGTGAGGAGTTTTTTGGGACATGTACCCAGGAGTGGAACTTTCTCCCTCCCTCCCTCCTTCCCTCCCTCCCTCCCTTCCTCCCTCCCTCCCTCCTCCCTCCCTCCTTCCTCTTTTACCAGAAATGAATTAGTAATAAAAACATTTTCCCCCTCCTTGGCTCCCCACTTGTATTACAAAACTCTTCAAAGTCAAGGCTGTGTGTTCTCTTTGTTACTTTATCTTCCCCCTCTCCAAGCCTCCTCTGGAAATGCAGAAGAGGGTGGTGGTGTATTTGATAATAGCCATTCAACCAGTGCGGTTGATTTCTTGCCTGCCTAATATGAAGTTCTCTTTCTGGCTCACTGATCATGGCTCTGCTATGCTCCTTGGGGCAATAAATACCAGCCTGGACTGCCTACAATGGAGTCCTCTGCCTGACTTGCCAGACCAGAAGCCTCCCATCTTCTCCCATCACTCATGAAGCTCATTCTTTTGGCTTTGACTTTTACCCTGCTACTGGCCCAGGTCACTTCAGGTAAATAGGATCTCTCCCAAGGTGGCCATGGGTCACAAAACCTAATGCTAGTCAGGGAACGCTGGGGGTTCTAACAGCTTGGGCTGGGAGAATGGCCTAACAGGCTCCCTGGAGGCCATTGGATGATGTCTTCAGCCAAGGGAAAGTGTGAGTTCTCTGGTCCCAAGTGGCCTGTCCAGTGCCATTACTCGACCATTCTGCACTTCTCTCTCTGGTTGGCTTGGAAGAAGTTGAACGTGACCTTGGCTGCAGGGTACAAGGAGAAGAGAGTCTTGGGCATGGAGTATAGGAAAAATGAGAGGTTTTCCAAAACACTCCTTGGGCGAATTTAAATCTTGACCTCTCCTTGGCTCCATGAAATGATTCCTGAATTTCTGATTGTTTGAGGATTCTGATTCCTCTCTCTCAGGCAACCACAATTTATCTAGGCTACTTTAGGTAGGAGGTTCCCCAGACACCCTAGAAGACTTGCAGATGTCCAAATGGGTATATTTCAGCTTTCTGTCCCCTTTTATTGATATGGTCAGAGAGGGTATCAAAGGACAAAGGGAAACTGTATTAATTGATACTGGGCATCTATAATATGAAGGAGGTACTGGAGTGAGGGAGACCTTTTGACTTCCCAAAGGTTGCTGGCAAGGGGAAGCTGCCTTGTAGGTCCCTGGCCATTGAGTGGGGAAGACTTTGAGGTTGTGACTGGGGATACAAATGGAAAAAGAAAGGATAGTGGCCTATAATCTCCCCTAACCCTGAAAAGGTCTCATGAAGACTTCTTCTCCACATATCCCCTTATTTCCCTTCTCTACTGGCTTTGGCCTTCCCGTTCTCCAACACTCTGCTTTATTTCACGACAAACCCTTCCCCCTCCTTTTTTAATTTCAGTCATGAAATGTTGGGGTAAGTTGGGAAGGTGCAGAATCATGTGTAAAGAGGATGAAATATTCTACATATTATGCAATGCCGAGGCTAAGTGCTGTGTCAATCCCAAGTACGTACCTGTCAACACTGGATCCTCAAACTCAACTGGAAGCCTGCGATAGCCTCCTGCAACCTGGCATCTCCTACCCAAGCTAAGTCTAACATTGAATCCCACAGTTCTACTAAATCGTTCTTGGCTGTGCTTTGTTTGTGTCTGGCAATTGCACTGAGTTATATTTAGAAATAAATAGGAAAGTGGATGCCAGGATAGCTCAGTGGTTGAGTGCTTGCCTGGCAATCGTAAGGTCATGGGTTCGATTCCCAGCCCTGGCCCATTCAGTCCCATACGCTGAACCATGGCACAACTGGTGACCACCATAATGGCTTGGAGGCAAAGGTTCTCGCCTCCCATGTGGGAGGCCCTGGGTTCAGTTCTCACCCCATGCAGCCCCACATCCACCTGTGTGGAATGAAACCATGTCACAACTAATGATGCACAACTATGGAGACTGCTCTTGGCCTTCCCTCCTTTTCTTTCTCTCTCCCCTTCTCTCAAAACAATAAAATAAATCTTAAAAATATAAATAAGAAGGAAGTAAGGTGTGTGTGGGTATTAAAGAGAACAGAATGAACCAGTGGGTGGTAATAATTTCAGCCTTGCAAGTAGCTCCTAGTCCACTGGTCCCCACAGCTGGTCCCAGCTGATATAAATAAAGAATGTTCATTCTCTCCATTTGATTCCTGTTTTCCAGACCAACACTGCCAATCAAACGTTCTGCAAAGATGGAAATGTCCATATTTGTGTTGTCCATATGGTAACTATTAGCCACGTGTGGCTATTGAACACTTCAAATGTAGCTAGTAAGACTGGGAAACTAGATTTTTATTTTAATTTAATCTATACTTGAATTTATATAGCTAAATGTGGCTAGTGGTTGTTGTATTGGCCAGTGAAGCTTTAAAGTCCAGCGCTACAAGGCTGAAGCAGGTATGGGCTCAATTTCTGTATTTTAGAGGAAGTCAAGGGGGCAAGCAAGAATGTACAATGAACATAAGAACTCATTCTTAGCCAGCGGCTTCTCTTTCTCTACTTTTAAGCCAAAGGCTGCCACTCTTCCCTGACAAGACCTGCAGCTCTGTCCTGTTAGGGACACCAGGATGGTGTCTCATAAGTTTTCTTGGAGAGAGCCGGCATCAGCCCCCAGGAGGATTCCTGCTCCATCTCTTTCCTTTTCTTCCTAGTTGGGTCACATGATAGTGAACTGCTGGCTAGTTCTTTTCCAGAATGGATCCTGAACAATGGGATTTTACCATCATTAGCCCCATGATTTGGGTCATAGCTCCAAGTATTCCAAACCCTCGCTACTTATCTGAGCAGTAGAAAGGAACTTGATTTTTTATCCTGAGTTAAAAGGTTCTGTTTGAAATCACCTGCCTACTATCCAATTCCTTCATATGAAAACACTGAACTCACTGAACTAAGCTCAGCCCATGGCTTGCCTTAGTCATTCCCAGCAGGCCCTTTTGATGAAAACCTCCAGCCTTACTGTCTATGCATCACTGAAGCTCTTAAAGAAAGAGCATTGGATTCAGGATCAGAGATCTGGGTTCAAATCCTTACTTGACTACATGTCAGCTGCTTGACCACAGGCAAGACTCTTAACCCTCTCTGCTTTATTTTCTCATCTCTAAAATGAGGATTTATCTTACCTAAGGCATAGAGTTGTCATGAAGATTAAACAAAATAACAGATGGAAAAGTGCTTACTAGTGTCTAACCCACATTTGATTCCTGATAAATGTGAGTTGGTTCTCAATTGATCTCACTCCCTAATTTTCTCCTTTTAGACCCTGCATAGAAACTCCCTGCCTGTAAAAAATTAAGATCCTCCTTCCCTCACTCTGCTCCAGCTCCTATTTTCCAGAGTTAATCACTCTGAAATGAAGCCCTTGACCCCACTACTTTCCCACTCATCACCTCAACCTCCTGATTCCATTCCCCTTGTACTCAGCTTGGATATTGTGACCTAGCTCTATAACAATTCTCTTGCAGATGTTCTCAACTCCCATGTTCCATACTGCATGGTATCCATCCGTCAAATTTCCAGCCTGGTAGAATGTAACCACTTGCTTGCCTTCTTCATTGGCATACTTTAGCAGCTGATTATTCTTGGAAAATATTATAGTACCTAAGGGGTCGCACAGATTTCACTGGAAATCCAGTCCCTCAAACCTCAATTAGCATTCAGCATTGCCCAGCAAATCTCTTGTTTTCTTCTAAGAAGCTTGATTTCTGACTCTCTGAAATGACTATTCCATGCCTTTCCCTCTCTCCTTGGTCTTCTATCACGTCGTCTCTAAAATATCACTCCTTGCCTCATATCAAGATACTAGAAACTATCAGAAACAACTCCTTTATATCTCTTTACTAAATCTACTTGTTCTTACATCTGGCTCTATGTCTGAGTAATAGTCCATTGAATGCACAAGTATGTTTCTCATCTTCTTTTCCATTCCTCTATTGATGGACACTTAGGTTGCTTCCATAGCATGGCTCTTGTAAATAGTAGCATCTATTTCTTTCACGAGACATTGCTTGAAACAGAACACAGTTGGTTATACTCTGGTGTAGGGATTTATCTAGCATCTAACCCTCTATGATAATCCCACCACACTTTTGTGCAACCTTGGTCTTCATACTACCTTTCTCTGAGCCATAGGCCTTCACCTGGATACTTTCCTTACCTCTCCGGGGAAGTGAAGAGATGACATGAATGCATCAAAGTCAAAGGAGCCTGTAAAAGACTGATTTAACAGTTCTAATTTCTTCCACCTTCTTGTCCTATTCTTAACCTCATAGGTTAGAGGGAGGAGCAAATGAGATAAGGTAAAATTTCCTGGCTGATGTGGGCCCTGCCTGGAAACTTGATAACGAGTACTTCTCTCCTGTCCCTACTGTGGGATTCAGGCTGCAGGGAGTGAGTGGCCCTTTAAGAACTTAAAAATACTGCAGCATAAATTTCAGGGGGTGGGTACTGCTGGTCTTGGAGAACTGGCCAGGCCGGGCTGTACCCATGTGGGAGGCATTACAAAGGCGGAGGCCACAGTGTGTTCTGATCTTGGTGGGTCCCAGGAGATAGCACACGGTAACCAGGGGCCAAGTTGGCTCTCTGACCTAGGCCTGCCTTTTTCTGTCTGCTGGTGCCACAGTGACTTCTGCTTGCTGGCCTCCTTGGCAGCCCCCGCCCCCCCTTTAGCTCTGCCCCTGAGCCTTGGCCCAGATCTTCCAGCAACAGAAAAATCACCATGTGACTGTTATATTGCAGAGTCTTAGAATGTAGGTGCTCAAGGAGAACAAAGGAACTGAACTGAACAGAACTGTAGGCCACGGCATTTGATGATCTGAGAACAAATGCACATACAGATATGTACTCAAAAATATACAAACACATACTCACACTCCAGTTATGTGTCTACACACAAATTACACATATACATTCAAATACTCACACAAAATACAAATAATACATGCACGCAAAATATATAGAAAATAGGTCAAATTTGAACATATAAAGCTATGCACAAATTTACATACATATACACAAGTACATAAAAACAAAATGCAATGCAAATATAAACCCAGACACCCAAACATAAATGTGCTATAGCAATTAAACTAGTTTTTTCAATTTTTCCTTATCCCAGTCATGGCCATTTCTCACTTCTTGGGCAATCTGTGAATACAAGGATTCATAAGGGGGCCTGGGAAATATTGCAAAGAGCTGTAATAAGAAAGGGCCCGGAGTCTCCAGGTTGGGAACTTCTGGTCTGCCACAACAACAGCAGATACATTGCATTGTTGTTCTAAGTGCTTTGTGTATACGGTATTCCCTCATTAACAACCCTATGAAGCAAGTACTCTTATTATTCCCATTGTATAGCTGAGGAATAATAGGTTCAGAGTCAAATTTTCCAAGATAAAATGACCAGGAGACTAACTTCAAAATACAGGCTTGTCAACATTCTGCTATGTTGTCTGAGTTCTGCAGACACTAAATGACATATGCAGAGACACATGGTAAGAGGTTGGGGACGGAACACCTGGTACCTCCATCGCACTGCTGGGTAGTGCCCCCCAAACTCCTTCATACTGATTAGCAACACTGCACACGGAGCAAGTTCTCACAAACCGCCTGAGCCAGTGACCTTAAACATCAAGAGGTTCTCAGTACTGCCAAGTAGAATTCAAAATAAAGCAACACTCAATTCTGAAATAAAAATTTGCCTCCGAAATGATACAAAATATTCTCATAGGCTGAAATGAAAAAGGGCTCTTGAGATTTCCTGACTTGATCTTTGGCCTGAGCCTCGCTGGGGGCCTGAGCTCCCCAGTGGGCCACCCAGCCTGCCCGCGGGTTTCACCTCTGCAGCTCTGTGTCTGGTGACTCTCTTGTACCACCCACGCTGGCTTCTCTGGACTGTCCATTTTCTCCAAGCCCCATCCCCCTCAGCAGAGGGACTTAGCCCCACATCCACGGATACAGAAGGGGCCAAACCCACTCAAGGTTCCCATTCCCTTCTCTCACCCCTCAAAACAAAGAAATGGTATGGGTGCTGGGGTTACAAGGCAAATTTCTGACATTCGAATGGGAGAGAAAAAGACTAAACATGTAAAATAGATTTAAAAGGAACTGATAAATCTGTGAAGATCACAAAATTAGTTATTATGATAGAGCGACTACCGGTTGGGATTGTTGTTATCTACAGTGACCAGGAAAAGCCCCTTTAAGGAGGTGACATTTGGGATGAGACTGAATGATGAGCAGGAGCCAGCCATGGGAAGGTCTGAAGGAGACTTTACAGAAAGAACAAATGATGAATGCTAAGCCCTTGAACCGGGAATGAGACTGGCAAGCCCAAGATTCAAAAAGAAAGACACACGTATCTCCTCCTGTCAGAAAGCTGAGCAGACTTTTGTTTTTAAAATGAAATGTTTTGGGGAAGCCGGGATGGCTCAGTGGGTCAAGCGCTCGCTTTGCAGCACCGGGGACCGGGGATTGAATCCCGGCCCCGGCCCGTGCGGACCCATGTGCTGAACTGGGAGCTCCCCCAGTTCAGTTCTCTCTCTGTCTCTGTATCTCTCTCTCTCTGTCAAAAAAAAAAAATATATATATTAAAATGAAATGTTTTTAATATCCATTTATGTGTGAATTAATGAATTCTGTGTTGATCTTTAGAGGCCAATGGCTTTAATCTGCCAGTCTCTCCAAGTGGGGAGGGCACTGTTGGCACCAGTGCTGGCCAGTTTCCCACATGCTCATCTTGTGCTTTGCTGCAACATCTGCTACACACTGTCCTTTGGCCTGGCCAATCTCATATAAACCCTCTCCTGCTATATTTCACTGCCCACAGCCCTGCCCGTAAAAGCGAGGCTCATCCCTGCTGCAGAGAACTCTAGCTCCATCCTTGGCAACACAGGTCTCTCCTCCTGTGACCTGCCAGCCATGAAGTGTCTATTCCTGTTACTTGCCATCTTTCTGGCCGTGGAACCAGTGGTATCAGGTAACTTGGGTCTCTCTCCAGCGTCTGGGATCCCGGTTGTGAACTTCTCTTCTTCTCCTTTCCCCTCACTGTGGGCAGCATCTGAAGCTTGTTTTCATTCCTACTATCATCTCATGTCCACATCTCTCCCCGATGCTTTTCTGCCAAGGTGGTGGGATGGCAGATGCTTGGAGCATTTGGCACTTAAGGCAGGATGGCATTCTGGTGGAATCTTGAGAGTGGGCTTACAAATGAAGGATTGGGTACAGGTTAGCAAATTTGGGGGGATGGGTGGCGGTTGGGGAGGTTAGATTGAAGGCTGGAGGTGGGTTGTGATGGGGAGAAAGATCTTGGGGTTGGAGTGATAGATGGAAGATTTGGATGAGGTAGAGGTGAGGAGTTGGGCTTCCCTGATGGTTTGGGGTGGGTTGGAGAGAGGATAGGATTTTGAGTGAGTGGAGCTGGTGTTGAGGATTAGATTGGGGCTTGTGCTGAGACTGGGAGTTGGTGCTGGATGGTGCAGGGTGTTTATTAGATGTTTGGTTTGCCAAGGGACTACTGCTTGGAACTGATGTAGGTGACTTGATTAAATTTGGGTTTGGCTTGGACTGGGTCTTTGAGTTGGGTAAGGTTAGGAGTTCTAATTAAGGTTAGACTGGGTTTTGAGTTTAAATTGAGTGAACATGGTACCAAGGAGGATTGGAGATTGGATTTAGCTGAACCTGGGGCTTGTTGGGCTTAAGTTAGACAGGGCCAGGCTATTGAAAAAGAGCCAGCTCTGTTGAAATGTGGGTGACTTCCCTCATACCCCAATATTACAGGTGTTTATTGTCCTTTTCTCTTCATTACCAAGCTCCATTAGGTGGGACTTTCATTGGCAACAATTGACCTCAAAGTTAGGAGTAAGAGGTTGGGAGATAGGAAGACAAAAGGGTGAGCTGAGAAAGGCTTTCCTAAAAACCTTGGAGTCCCCAATTTTGGAACAATTGTTTTAGTTCTCTCCCCTCTCAAGACCTCTTCGCTCTTTTCCTGGGAATGAGTCCAACATTCCTGACTCAAGCCTCCTCCTCCCCTTCCTGCCTGCCCTCCTGCTCCATCTCAGCTTCCTTGTGTCTCTCCACTTGAAGGATACTAACATCTGCCTAATGGTTGTTCCTATGCCCGGTAGCAGACTGTTGGATGAATGAACAATGCCGGTTGGTTTGCAAAAACGAAGAGAGCGTCAGGCGCTGCTCAAATCATAAACGGTGCTGTGTCCTTAGTCATTACTTAACCGTCCAGCCGGTGACAATTGATGGGATACTCAACTGGACCAGTCCTCAGCCAACCAGACGAGTAAAACATAAGGCCAAGCCTGGCAAGACAGTTGGAAGATAAATGGAAATTATGGCTAGAAATGCCTTTGCTTCAGGTTCCTTAGTTCTCACATTCCATTAAAACTCATAACTCAGTTTTTGTGCCTTTCAATCATAAGAAATGATATTCCAGATGGATTAACGGTGAGCGGATGGCAAGATAAGGGTTAAGAGGTAGCAGAGGGGACCTCACTGAGGCTGGACCTCAGCAATGGGGTGATGATAGCAGTGTTGAAGATAGTTCCTCAACTTCCAGCTTCAGGAAAAGCTACTGGGTCAGAAGTGGACTGAGGAGCACACGTGGAAAGCTGAGAGACTTAAAGGCACAGCAGATACCTAGAGAGTAGGAGAGTCCTTGGGCTGGGAGAGTTGGTCTATCTTGGAGGAGTGAATGGACCCGGGGTGGACAGGGTCTGCATAGAGCCCAAATCCTTGGATTTCTCGGTAAGTTGGCTGAGATGCCTTAAAAAAAAAAAGGTTAATGTATTGTTTAAGAGAAGGTGAGAGAAAGAGAGAATGAGAGAGAGAGAGAGAGAGAGAGAGAGAGAGAGAGAGAGAGAGAGAGAGAGAGAAAGAAAGAGAAGGGGGAGGGCCCAGAGTTGTTTCCATAGTTGTAAACATTTGTTGTAACATGGTTTCATTTCACATAGGTGGATGTGGGGCTGCTCAGAGCAGAAACTGAACCGAGGGCCTCCTACATGGGAGGTGAGAACCTTCACCACAATCCTAGTGGTTACAGTTGTGCCTCAGTTTAGCACATGGGTTTGCATGGGCCATGGCCGGGATTTGATCCTTGGATCTCATGGTCCCAAGGCAAGCGCTCAACCTGCTGAGCTATCTCAGTGTCCCTGAGATGCGTTTTGATGCTCAAGAGCCCACAGCCCCAAGGATCAAAAAGTTTTCAAGTGCTAAAAAAAGGTTGAAAGCACATGGATTTACTTATTTATAAATGACTTTGTTCATGACTCATTTTTAAATACGCTTTTGTGGAGTTGCTTACTCATTCACTCACCTCAGCTCTGTCAATTACCTGTCAAACTCTGTACATACATCTCTCAGAATGTGTGCTTCCCCGTGTGCAAAACTGAAATAACAGACTGAATCTCAGGATAGGGTAAGAATGAAATGAGATATGTAGAGCACAGTGCCCAGTACCTAGTAATGCATCAGTAACTGTTAGCTGTTGCTATTGTTTAATTGATTTATTCAAGCATTTAAAGAATATGTACTGTGTGCCTTCCAACTGTGTTAGACTCTGAGGGAGACAGAAGCTTGTCTTGCTTGAACTAAGAATTTCAGCTGGGAGCAGGGTCACCTATAGCGAATATTCAAGAATTCTGATTAAGAATCTAGAGGATCTGGGTGTTTTCCCAGATGTTGTTGTTTTAAATCTTTTTGGCTAGGCCTCATTTATTCAACATAGTTCTTCACCCCTGAATTGTGTTCTCTGCAGCGAGGTCAGAGAACAGAGTATCCTGTAAAGCTTGGTGCTGGACACAGAGATAGACAGAAGGAGTTCACTCTGATCCTTGGGGGTAATTTGCTCTCAATTCAATATTTCCACCCTTAGACTCTGGAAAGAGATACCCTTTCTCCTCTAATCTTGACCCTACTCTGGGTTTTTGTTGGCTAAGCCCCTTCCCATGGGGTAAGGGGCTGATGGGGTCTAGGGAATATACATAATTTAGAAACAGTACCCTCCCAACCCAACTCCCCACCCACTTCCTAGACTATGCGTTGATAGTTGGGGCCTGCAATTCCCTGCCGAAGAACTGCTGTGCCTGCTTCCCAGGTCTGCATGGGCCTTTTCCTTAGATCTACCCCTGGAGGGTGAGTCCAATGTGTATGCTCCCCTAGGCAGGAGGAGTGCCAGGGAACACTCCTATTTGCAGGGGCTGTAGGCAGAGCTTGGATGTGCAGGTGTGAGTGTCCTTGTCTGCATGCATGAGACTCCTCACAGGGTAAGGCAGAGCTGGGGAGGTAGGCTGTGGGCGGAGCCAACTTCCCTCATGATACCTTGTTTCTGCGTGGAACTCTGAAGAATCCAAGAATTATAAATTCAGATCACCATGAAGAGATATTTTATTAAGGGCAACAGGATGTATTTTATTTATTCTGTTTGTTAGCTTGATTCATAACTGTTAAATATTCAGATATACAATATATGAGCTCCATTTGTATTCTTGCCCCAGGACCCACAAACGTTAGGGTTGTGCCTGGAATTTGGGTCCTGCTCTAACTCACAACTAATCTCCAAGCCCACATCAGGGCAAGAGGCACATGACCTGTGCTATCATGTCAGTCTTTGACTGGGGACTCTCAAGCTACACACCAGAGCTACCTGTGCTGGAGGGCCCGGGGAAGACCATCCAAAATTCTTCCTTGCTGGCCTCCTTGTCTCCAGATTTTCTTTGCATTAGTCTTTGTTGTCAGAGGGATTCGTCCTAGAAAATTTATCTGACCATGTTGCTTTCCTGTTTAGATATCTTCCTTTGTTCCTCACTGCACAGGGTCAGGCATTCAAGGTCTTCACACACTGGACCAGCTTATTTCTCATAACCACCACTCACAGATTTTCTCTTCAGCAACACCAACCCTCTCACCATTGTCTCCTGCCCCTTTGTTGCCTTTGTTTATGTAGAGGTTCCCCTCTACATTGTCCCCATCACCAGCCTCATCTCTGTGATGAACTTCTATTCACTCTTCAAAGCCCAGTTGATGCCCATACCCATGAAAGCCTTCACATAGCTCTATCTTACCATTTCTTAAAATAATAACAATAATAGTTCTCACTACCACTTATGTGTCAAGGCACTGGGTGCTGTTGATAGGCCTGGAATCATTCCATTCTTACAACAGCCCTCTTATTATTCCTATCTTATTGATAAGGAAACCAAGACCTAGAGAGGTAATATAATTAGCCAAGGTCATACAACATTAAAATAGACCAGGGGTTCAAATTGAGTTCTGATTGGCTTCACAAAGTATCGTTCTTAAGAAGGTCTGGCTTATCCCACTTTTTTGTGTAATTATTTCAGTCCTTTCCTCCAATCCCCAAGGACTCACATACCAGATGGAAATCCTTAGAGGTTGAGACAACATCTTATTTATATCTATATGCCTGGTGTTAAGCCCAGTCTCCCACAGATGAGACTTAGTGTTTCTTGGGTGAATGAATAGATGAGTAATGAATTTATGTCTGAAAGCACGAGTAGATTTGTGAGGGCTGGGGAGTAGGTGGGTACAAATGGCTGATGCATCAGGCATGAACCAAGGTGGGATCCTTTCTGGGCTGGAGGGATCATGAGACCACTGCATCAGTTATATTTGGCTCTGGCTGGCAGTGTTAGAAAGGATGCAGAGTAACTCCTGGGCCTTGCTCAAGTTCGTTCTTACTCATCAGTTAGTTTGTTCTTAAAACACATAGATTTCAGTGTGGGAGGTGGTCTGGGGAGAGTCTAAGGATTCTCCAAAACCTGGGGCCTGGTGTTAATCTATCCACACGCAGCTGTCATGCCTCCACCAAATTAATTTATTATGACACATTACCTGTTCACTTGGCCAAAAGCATTAAGAATTTCCTCTATGCTTTACACAGGGCACAGACAACCCTGGAGAATGACAGAGCAGTGAGGTGAGAAAGGGGCTTGGAACTCACATGGAGCCAGGATAAATTTTCAGGAGACACTTAACCCTGTGTCTGGGAATGTGAAATTTTGAAAATTCCATCAGATTATTCCTTTGGGCAATAAGGTCCCATTCCCCCAATTCCCCTGCCAGACTTCCTTCATTCCTGGCAGTCCTCAAACTATGAGAATCTTTGATCTAGGCAACGCTCCCCTGTCTTCTCATTTCACAGATGGGAAGACTGAGGCCCAAGGAGGAAGAGTAACCTGTGCTCATACGTAGATTTGAGAAATGCTGAGATTGATAAGCAGGTCTTCTCTGACTTATGCTGAGAGGGCTGAGGGAACACCGAGGATGACATTAAGTCGATGTGGGTGATACTGTGAATGGTGATGCAGAGTGATAAGGGACTGACAGGAACGCAGGTATTAGGAGCTGTAAAGTCCCTGGCAAAAGCTTTGGGATTAGTTGGGCACCTTTGAAACTCCTTTTGAGGGGTGCTGTGGTCTTTCTCCAAAGGGAAAGTTTAAAACAGGCTCATCTGCCTGCTCCACCATCTCCAGTGTATACTTCTGTACACCCTTCCTTGGATGCAAATCTCACATTGGCCTTGCTTCTCAAGGAAGGTGGAAAAGGACCTTATATTCAGGGAATATGACAGAAAGGGTGTGATTTTGCTCTTATAAGTCTTCCTTGACTCTCCGATTCTCTCTTTTCTTGCTTGTAGGTTGAGGGGTGATGAGAATGGGTAGAAATGTTGCTGACGGGCCTCTCTGGGGTAGGGGGTGGACCTGGCAGTTGTAGAAGCTTTGTGACCCAAAAGCAGGGAAGACTTAGCATCTGTCCTGGACCTTTCCTGGACTCACACACAGGCCTGTTGGTGTAGCTGAAGTTCAATTCATTCTCTGTTTTGTACACCAGTACCCATAATCTCAGTCATATTTGATACTTAGATGATGAATTCACCTTTGATTCTTACCTCCGTATCACAGGAGTAAAAATATTTCCTACTTATCTCTCTTTACCCTGCTTAGGTAACATATGTACTCTATTCAAAATAAAGTGAAGTAGATCCTTTTCATTCAATGCAAGGGCTTAGGATATCATTATACTTGCATGTATGCATATATGTGTGTGTGTGTGTGTGTGTCTGTGTATACATTAGACTTTGTATTAAGCCCATATGGACATAGGGGACACTATGTGCCGAGAACCAAGTACAAGGTCTGACAAAGATTGGGTGCTGATAACCATTTGTGGAATGAATGAGAGGCCCTAGTTTGCTGGGTTCAGAAGTTCAGCCTTGACATTGAAGACAACAGAGGACCAT
>PVKE010010626.1:0-42035 GCA_004027555.1 Craseonycteris thonglongyai | reverse complement strand
TAAGGCATCTATGTTAGGAAACAAGCAGGGTGAGTGGCATCCCTTTGTCAGGGACAGTGGGTTTTATAGGTCTATGATATAGGTGCAATTACCTGATCATAAGAAGAGGAAGTATGATCTGAAGCTCAATAAAATGTCAGGGCCAGACACAGAAATCTGCAACCACCAGCATATAAATTGTAATGAAAACCATGATAATATTGGAATACTGGGGAATACACAGAAGACTGTGTAGATTGAAAAGCAAGGGAGTGGAGGATGGAGCTCTTGGCCTACAAAGGGCAGTCAGATTACATAGATGAGTGAAAAAACAAAACAAAACAAGTGAAAGACAGAAGGACAACAGGAGACAAGGGAGATGTAGAGAACTAGGGAGAGCATGCTCCCAATAAATGAGAGAGCTGCTTGCTGTCTGCTCTGCTTCTTGTGATTGTGCCTGTGTGAAGTCAAAGGCCCAGTGATATCTGGTTTTCAGATTTTTCAAGAGAAAGTAGAAATGCAGGTTTTGTTTTTGTTTTGTTTTTTTTGGTGGAATTTTCTAAGTTAAATATTTTCAACTAATTCAAAATTATTTTATAGGTTGGCATGCTCAAATAAGATATAAGTCAGTTACAGTCTATGGGTTGCTAGCTTTTGATCCCTGCTCTGCTGGGACAAGAATAGGAGTCATAAAGAAGTCACCTAACAATGGTGAGATAGGAGGGAGTGGGAATGCAAAAGCTAGAGGAAGTGACAAGAGTCTGGTTAACAGTATACAAATCAGAGAGGCCGGTTAGATAAGGACAGAGTAATGTCTATTGCATTGAGAGGGTGAAAGTCATTGATAACCTTTCTCAAAGCTCTTCAGATAAATAATGGGAGAAAAGTCCAAATTGCAATTTGTTGAGGAACGAGGGTGAGGTGAGGTAGAGATAGAGTGGAGATTGCTCCACAGGTACGGTATGTCTAGAGGGAGACACAAGGCTTTCCCCATCCCCCCCTCAGGGTTAGCCAGGCTGAAGCATTTGTGTGTGTGTGTGTGTGTGTGTGTGTGTGTGTGTGTGTGTACATCTTTGAGTTAGGAAAACATTATTAATTATATTATTTCAGTATTCTATAACCATATTTTAAAACACATCAATGAAGCATATTTATAGGCTCAAGTCAATAAATCCACTCTAGAGGGAGAAATTTAAAACGATGGAGGTAAAGATGCTAATAAAGTGAGTTTCTATGAGGGAAGGCAATTAGAAATGGTATAGAACGGGGCAAGCTTATGGTTAATGCTGGCATTGAAGAAAGCTAATTCTTTCCTGATGTCAACAATTTTCTAGTTAAATAGAGGAGATAACGTTCACTGAAAGTGAGAGTAGGAGTGGATATGCTGCTTGACAAGAGTGATGAGGATTTAGAAATGTCCGAGAGGGGCATGGGGGAGAGACATGTACATAAAATATTGCTCAAGAGGTTAAAGGACCCAGTTAAGATTAAATCTCATACTTGCTGGCAAGTGCCAGGGAAGGAAAGTGGAACAAATGACAACTTAAGGAAGGACTAGGGTTGGAATGTCACTACTCTTTATTTAAAATTCAAGTCTCCTCTTGAGAAATTTACCACTCAATACATATGAATGGAAAGGATGGGAGGCAAGTCCACAACTCCTAGCCAACCCAGCTTAAGCCTCATTGGGAATATCTCATTTAGATAGTAGAGGATGAGAATATTCTTAATAAAAATGTGCCTTGTGATGCCTATGGCCAAGTGTCTTTACCACTAGCAGCTACCTTCTGCCGCACAAATCATTTTATGTGTGGGAATCTTGGCCAGGTCAGGCTGGGGAAACAAGGCTGAACATGGTGTCCCTAGAGTTCTACCAGAGACCCATGAATGGGTACTCTAATTGCCTTTGGAACATCAGGTAGCCAGAATTCACTCAGACCTTGAAATGATTCTGTGGCAGTAGTTCTTTAGCATGCATAAGAATCACCTTACCTTCAGTGATTTCGTTCAGTGGTTCCGGGAAAGTGCTCGAGAGCTTATATTTCTAACAAGCTCCCAGGTAATGATGATGCTATTTGTCTAGGCACTACATCTTGAGTAGCAAGCATTGTTTATATTTGAGAATTTTATTGATTGGGTCCTGTTTTCACATACCCAATGAATAAATTGCCATAACTTCATTTTGATGACTTCTTCTGGGGCACTGATCTACAGAAGATTCTACCTTAGGAGTTTCAGGTAGTGCTGGCCTTTTGAGAAATTCAATCCCTTTGTTATCTGTTGTCTTTGAGTCATAAGCCCACAACAATCTCAAGAAACTATAGCAATTGGCCTTCACCTGGGTCTTCATCTGCCACCACTGTTTATGGGATGCATCATGACTACAAAATCATCCCAACATTTTTTTGGGGGTGCTGGAAAAGATAGAGATTTATCGAGATCTCTTCTTGAAACTAGAATGAATATAGAGCCTCCTCTTCCTCACCAAGATTGTAACTTTGTCTCTAATTTCTTGCTTGCCCCAAGTTCTTGAGAAAAGCTTAGGTTCATTCTTTAGCCAGAGACCTGAGTCCTTAGGGAATGAATACAAGAGACATTTGGTGGGAGTATATCTGGCTCCCAAAAATACCAGTTGGTTCCAGAGCCATATTCTTAAAATAGAAAAATGACAAATTATATCTCTGCCAGGACTACATTTGGTGTAATCCAGAGAATATGTTTTTAAGTGTCCAAAGGGCTCAGCCACAGGAATCTTGATGGTACCAGCCAAGATATCTGAGGTCCAAGGAGGGCAAAACCCAAGGACCATCCAGTACTCATGGGGGGATTCCAGCTAAATAGAAGCTGGGATTCAGACATGTCTGGGCAGGTCTGCTGAATACTCAGGGCAGGCATGCCTGAGTCTATTTACATGACAACTTTTGGCTCAAGAATGACTGTATACTGATCTCAATGGAAAGTGGAGATAAACAAATGAGAACTCAGGTTTTGAAAAACATTCTTTAATAGATGAGTTTATTAATTAAATCATATATCATCTTTTTATACCTGGCAATTGCATAATTTACATTAGGATATTTGATTGTTTGGAAGTAGTTTATGACTATCTTTAGGAATCTATACTCCTCATGTATCAAAATTTTAAAAGATTGATTCAATTTAGTTTGCTACCAGAGATAATGCTGGGTGTGTGAATAAGAGGACAAAAGGCATATTTTGTGGCTTTGGACATGTTGGTAGAAGAGTGAATGTTTTCTAAATTTTTATGGGAAATAATGTATCTAAACCTGTTATTTTTGAATTGTGCAGCTATAGCACCTAGAACTTTGTAAAGTTTTGTTAAATATTAACATGGCTAAAATGCCTTTAAATTATATTTACTTTCCATTAAAAAATTTGTTTACATGTGTGCTTCTGGCCTTGATTGGAGCCATTCCTCATTCATTGCATTGTGTTGATGAGCCACAATTCTACTTTTTTTTTTTGGTTTAATCCAGGGGTCTCCAAACTATGGCCTGCGGGCTGGATGCGGCCCACAAGACCCTCTCATCAGGCCCACGGAGACCTTTTTATCTGAATAAAATAATATTAAATAAATAATTAAAAACAACATCTATGTTTTGATTCTTTTTTATTTGGACCTCGAGTGTGTAGTCAGCCCCCAAACTGCTGTTTGATAGTCAATGTGGCCCGCGGGCTGAAAAGTTTGGAGACCCCTGGACTTTAATCAATAACAATCATTATAATCCTAGAAGACATTTACTGACTTTTTTGTGTGCCAGGCACTGATCTAAGCACTTTACACATTTTATTTATTTTAATGTTCACAACATTATTATGAGGGAAATACTTTAATTATTCTAATTACATGCATGGATAAACAGACATAGACAGATTAAATGATCTGTCCAAATAATATAAAGTAAGCAGTGGGAAGAACTGGGGTTTTGGGGGTTTGGAGTGTTTTAGTAAAGCTACTAATCACTCTTAAAATTTTTAAGAAAAGAAAAAACTATTTCTCAGTTCAGGTGTCAGGAATTCACATTGCCAACTTTGATTCTTTAAGTAGCCTTGGTAAAGTCACTGGAATTATTTTTCACAGTCTCTTAGTCATATAGAATTATTGTTTAATGATGCTGATATTTCACTTGCTTTCCTACAGAATAGGAAAAGCAGCCTGCTATGTACCTCTCTTTTGTGAGAAAGACTTAAAAAAATTTTTATACTTTTTATTTGGATATAGTTTCAAATGTACAAAAAATGTTGCAAAAATATTTCACTTACTGTTAAATTTCACTCACTGTTAAATTTCACTTACTGTTAAATTTCACTCACTTATCATTTGTGTGTTCTTTGAATACATATTGGGGGGAAAACTATATAGAGTTGTATTTTTTCCTTTCTCAGTCATTTAGTTACATACATTTTGGCCATTTCCCCTAAATACTTCAGTGTATGTATCCTAAATATAGCAATATTCTCTTATATAACATAGTACAGTAATCAAATTCAGTAAATTCAACATTGATACAATGCTTTATGGCCAATATTCCAATTTTGTCAATATATGGTGGTATTTTCCTCCTTGACTACAGGATCCAGTCTCAGGTCAGGTACTGCATTTAGCTGTCATGTTTGAGAATTAATGTAATTATGCCAGATTTTATTTTTGTCATACTCTAGGGATTATACCCATGTAGCACATAAAAATCTGAAGTGGACATCTGTTGAAAATTAGACTTCTGATATTTTTCATTTTTTGATATTTTGCAATTCCTAATGATTAGGATATAGTCATACTAATTAAAACTAGTTACTAGAACAGTTTCTATTAATTATATTATGTGCTTAAGTGAATTACTTTTTGAGTCATAGTTGAAATTCTAACAATAGCTTAATGTTATTAACCTAATTTTAATTTTAAAAGAGACTTCTGTTTTTTTGGTACTAATTAGCCTAATGCAGGATTACTGGAAAAGTAGGAAACTCCAAGAAGGAAAATAAGATTTTTTTCTCTTGAGATGAATGAGTGATGCTGACATATATGAAATAAGAATTTTAAGTAATCCAAATGTTGTTTTAAAGCAAGTTTGTCCCAGGACAGCTTTGCATGTGGCCCAATACAAATTCATAAACTTTTTTAAAACATTATGAGAATTTTCTTGTGATTAAAAAAAATTTTTTTTAGCTCATCGGCCTTTGTTAGTGTTAGTGCATTTTATGTGTAGTCCAAGACAATTCTTCTTCCCATGTGGCCCAGGGAAGCCAAAAGGTTGGACACCCGTTTTAAAGGCGAGCTGTTGACTTTATTACTCCCGCTTGCCAAGACACACATCCATTTATGTTACATTTGATGTTTTTACTCTCATCATCAATGGCAGCTTTAAAATGTCTGTACCATTCCAGGACAGAGTAAAAAATCAACTCTGGATGGACTGTGAAGCCATATCTGCCAGCTCTTTGCTTTTCAGAGAGCCAATCACTAGTGGCAAACCAGTACCTCCTGAGTAAACCTTATCTTCTCCTGGTTAATGGCAGGCAGCCTATGTCTTTGGCATCTTTCTCCTTTCTCTGGGAACCTGGGACTAAAGGCTAACAAAACCCTACCGGCTCCTAATAACACAAGTACTACCCAAGAGGTCCCTTGGTCTTCACCAAATTTCTCACTTGGTGATTACAGCTGAGAGCCAACAGTCTCCTATGATCATTTTTAATAATTATTTATAAAGGGTTTTCACAAAAGGAATGAACTTTTAAAATGAACTTGGGTAATGATCTTTGAAAGAAAAAAAACATTAAAGAAAGCAATGTTGGCAATACTGACTGTTTTTTGTCTTTGTTCTTTCCTTCCCACAGTACCAATCTTCACTTCTTTGCATCTTGCACTTTTGATATTTTTAATGCCTTTAGGCGATAAATTAGCATGCAATGAATTGGAAACTTGTGATTAGTTATCTAATTTGCATTTTATTACAACCTACTACAGGGACCACTGAGGCCCTTCTCCCCCCACCCGCCAATCTCAGTTTCTAATAATGACTTGGCTGTCTAAGGTTAACTTACTAAATATTGACACATCCTCAAGTGTAATTTAGTCTTCATGAAACAGACATGTCTTGAAATTCTACCCTCGTCCCATCCTTTCCTAAGTCTTAGAATGTACTTATCCAATATTAGTATATTTTCATGCTTTCTTATGACATGCTATATTTTAAAGGTCTGAGACCAATATTTAGATGTGAAAACAAAGGGTGTCCTTGGCTATGGTTATAATGATGAACTTGCAACAACAGATAAGACGGTGTTTTTAAAAGAGAAAACTTTAGGCTTCCTACATTGCAGGGAGGAACTCTAATCTGTAGCCCTTTTTCTCCTGTCGTTAGTTTCAGGTATGCTGTCACTCTTACAAAGGGGTTGCTGGACCCCAGACCTCTTTATTTTTCAAACTCCACTGAGGCGACTTATAATTTACCTTGCTTTGGAGCTTCTATTGTCTTGGCCGCTTAATTTCAGGAATATCGTTTTCTGAGAAAATGTGTTAAATATACATTTTTACTCAAAAGTACAAACAACTTCTTTGACATCATCAGCAATTGAGACCATTGGCTTTTTAAAATTTTTTTATTTTTTCACTCATCATTTATTTACAAATACACATTATAACTTTTATATACATTGCACATTTACATGGTAGAAAAGTACAAAACTATATATTTAAATGAATTTATATTTAACTTGTCATGTTTGAAAATATAAAATTGCATCAGAGAAAAGTATTATGAAAAGCAAGAAACTTGAACTGATAAAAGCTTTGATATAACTTTTAGTGACACATTGGTTGAAAAAGAACTAATTTAAAAGGTACAGCAGACTAGCTTAAAGGAAACACCTAACAAAAGGTTGAGTTTGTAGCCTTCCCCTTCCTTCAGTCTCCTGACACCCATGTCACTTAATATCTTTGGATCTGTAACATCTTAAATGTACGTTATTAGAAGTCTAACACTGCTATCACCCCCTCTCACAAATGTCTTCACCATAAAAGAACTAATGTAGGAGTTTCCTCAAAGATGTATCCTCTGTACCTTTATTTGAGTCAGTTATAATGCCTTTTGGTCAGTCAAGATTCCTTGTAAACAAAACCCGAGGGATCATGTATGTACAGAACAGGCAGCAGAGAATCCAATAAATAAACATGACAGAAACTGACATGCAAGTTTGTTAAAGTGGAAAAGAGTCTAACAACAGTGAAATGAAGGGAGACAGATGAGTGAGTGAATAGTAAGGAATGGACTTAAATGGTTTACAAGGAAAAAAAGCTTTTACTTTACAAGCAAGAGACCTCACAATAAATAACAACTGCTCTTCCTTTCACGAATAAATTTCTTCAAAAACAAGGTGTACAGTCAACCAGACATTTTATGTATAAATTATAAAATGACACAGTATAAATAAATGTCTACAAGTCTCAACTATGGGCCTCATCCAGTAGACCTCACAATGACTGCCTCTCCGTGTCCAATGAGTAACAAGGTGGCATGGGAGAGAGTTTTAGGACAAAGGTCCTTTATGTATAGTTTTCCCCCCAAATAAATAAGCATACACTTATTTACAGTATGGACAATATATTTTTTCTTTTTCTATTTTTTCCTTTTTTTTTCCTTTTTGCCCAAAGGCTGTCAACACTGAACACTGGTAGAGGGTTTACCACTCTAGAATGGAAGATATAGGAAAGCTGTAGTCCTGGTCTTCATCTTCCTCCTCTTCCTCGGTGTCTTCCGAAATGGCTAGATGGGGGAATACAGGGGAGCTGTTGTTTAAATACGGACAACAACAGCGCAGAAGCAGCTCAGTGTATGTTTTCAAAGCCCTCTGATACAGCCATATTACAGCGTTGCATTTTTTATGTGACTTGCAGTGAGATGCTTTGTTTTTGGCATCTGCTGTTATGCAATAAGTTTAAAAAAGTAAAAAAAAAAACCATAATCTATGAAGTCAAAAACTGCAGAAAGTTCTGAAGAATCAATGGCTCAGGTTTTACGGGCAGATTCCTGAAATTAGATAAAAAGCGCTCTTGTGTTCTAGGTATAACTGCTTTGGGTCCTTATTCAGAGTTAGTAGAGGCAACTGCAAAAAGCAGCAGCCCAGGTGTGATAATATAAAGCTGTCTTTGAAAAAGAGGAAAAAAAAAACACAAAACAACTTCTGAAGCAGTTAGTTTAGATTCAAGTGTTAATAAAGCAAATAGCAAAGCATACTACTAAAGCAAAAGAATTAGGGGCAAATGACTGGACATAGGTTTTTAGAGGCAACCCCATTGACGAACATCATGGGACATGTTTTAAAAGCTAGGAAACATTCCAGGGCATTTTGCTGTGGGTCACTGAATTGCTGATGAAATTTAGCAGCTACCTAACTTAAACAGAAACAGGCTTACATGGGGAGGTTTACGTGCTTTTTACGTCTCCATTCTCTAGGGCTTGCCTGGGAAAGCCTTAAATTGCAGCAAGTTTAAAAACTGAACTTACAGTTGCAAGATCCAGAGTGCTTTACTTCCAGCAGCACGCCTGAGGAGCAGGCAGCTTCTTTCATGGCACACTCGCTGGCGTAAGTGGCATTGTCACTGGCACAGACAGGCTCCTCAGACTTACTTTCCGGGCACAGCTCATCACAGAGGGAACACCGGCCTCTGCCAACCTTGAAATCCCATAAACACTTTTTTCCACCAGTGCACTGGATATCCTCACAGGACTTTGCTTCTAGGATATAATATACCTGTGATTAGTAAACGGGTTTTCCCTTTTTCTACTCTACTACCAAGAAATATAAACATGTAACTTTTATCTTATTAATTACTAAGGGAGTAATGGAGATGTTATGCTAAAATGCTTGATGATAAAGCTAAAATAATCACATACACAAAACCCTCCAAGTTCCTACATACTGTATTAGTACATGAACATAGTATTTTTTGGGGGTGGTGGTGGTGGCAGGATTTCACAGTATCTTTGAGTTAAATATGTATCTGATGAGTTCCCACAATGGGATCTTTCAAAAAACAAAATAATTCCATTCGTTATTAGAATCTAAGGACAGATTTTAAGAACTGTTAAGAAGGTAATTATTTCTTGCTTGCAGCAAGTCTCGCACTTTAAAAAAATGTGCAAAATTGAGTGAGTTCTAAATTTCCTAAGACAGAAAATTGTTTCTTAGTTCTTGCTGGCATTTTAATATATATGTGAATGCTTCTGGAAGACAATGATCTCCTTGTGGAATGCTGTGGTCACTGAAGAATATTTCTCTTTTTGGTGAAATGTTGCATTTGGGAAGGTTTTAAGCTTATTTATTGGTTAACCCCACAATTTTAACACTGGAACTACGTAGCCTTCTTGCTCCTATTTTCTCATTTCATTTCTCAGTCCAGAATACCTACTGATACACTTTCCCTCGTAGGCTAATCCAATCGATCTGCCCAGTAGGCAGGTAGCCTTTCTCAGGTGACAGGCACTGGAGTAGGTCACTCCATCATTCCCGCAGAGATACTGTTCAGACGAGGTGGGCTCTGGGCAAATCCGGTTACATGTCACACAGTAGGCATTATTAGTCTGGTCCACCACACACGTGGAGCTGCCTGGACAGAAAACATCCCGACAGGTCTCTGAAATAAAGAAACACATATTAATTAATAGTCACCTTCTAGTCCTTAGGGAGTGAACATTTGATATTATCAAGTAAATCCTGAAATGGAAATGTCCAGCTTTCAGCAGGTACTTTGGGAGCCCTGTGGTTTCCAAAAAAAGAAAAAACAACCCATGACTCTAGGTTGATCCTTTCAGTGTTCTTAAGCAGTCTTTAAAAGTTAGAAAAGGGTTCCTTTATTTGGTGTCATTCTTACTATTTTTAGGCTCTCACTGTGGACTACACGTCCCCCCTTAAAGTGGGTCAATAGTAACTGACATTGATACGGCTGAAGCACTCTGGCTTCTGGCTGTTGCCCTCCCTCCCCTTCACCCACGTCCCATCTCCAATCTTATGGTGGGTCTATCTACTTCAGTGTTAGAAAGCTAGAGTGGGGGAGCCACGTAGGACCTACTTTTACATTTGCCCTGGTACTGGACTTCCAGTTCCGGCTGCTCTTTACATCTGGCCTTGAGGAGCGCACATTCATTGCGGTAGGTTTTCCCATCCAGCCCACAGACGGGGCCTTTCCAGGTGATGTTGGAACAATCTGGAGCACAGACGCAGCGGGGTTTGTTCTTCTTGTTCATTCTGCACTTTTTCCCGGGTCCGCAGTCCACATTTTCGCATGTTTCTACCATTTGGAAAGAGGCATGGATTAAAAACAGGGCCAGGCCGTTTGCAGGTCAGCTAGGACGACTGCGGAGGGCCTTGCACAATCGCAATTGTGCGGCCATCAGTTCACACCCGAGGGGCCCAGGCTCTCTCCTAGAAATTGAGGATGGAGTAAAATAGGGATAGGGAACAACAGCAGGCTTCCTCCCATACCCAAATCTCTCTCAAGAAGAATGGTAGGGTGGGTGGCTTCCCCCCTTGGCTAATAAGTCCGGGAGCCTCTGCCGATTTTGTTTGAGGTGGGGTGTGTAACAGGCAAGATTCAACGCTAAGGGCTTACCAGGTCTGGAGAAATATAGGGGAGGACCCACGGACAAAGCTGGGCAGTGGGGAAGCTGAGGGTAAGACGCCCTCTGCTGAGGGCCTGCAAATTGGGGATGAAGAGTCCCACCTTTACAGGGGATGCAATTGGGGGCGCCCCCGTTGAAAATCATCCACTTGAAGAGCGTGTTGTCATTTACATCCTCCTCAGTCCACGAGGTGCTCAGGCGGCCGGTGCTGCAGCACTCCTCCTTGCTCAGTTCTGTCTTGTACAGGACCTGGCAGCGGCCGTTTTTCGCTTGGCGGAGCCAACAATTCCCAGCTGCGGGGAGACAGGGGTGGGGAGGTGGGTGAGAGAGTGGCGAGGATAAGGACAGGGTGGCCGAGCAAGCAGGGGAAGGAGACCCTGCAGCGAAGGGGAGGGAGGGAGCGTGGAGAAGGAGAAGAGAGAGGAGAGGCACGGAGAGAAAGGCAGAAAATAAATCGGAGTGGAGGAGTGGGGAAAGAGAGGTCACAAAGTCCAGACTGAAGAGATGGGAGGTGGGCGAGTGGGAGGAAGGGCGGAGAGCCTGAAGCCAGAGCGCCCAGCTATATCAGTGTCAGTTACCAGTGACCCAGACACAACACGTGCAGCTTGCATTGACTTTTACTAGACTGTTTACTTTTATTCGTCCCATTTCATAACCTGCAGCAACTCGAAGAGCAGATTAAAGAACTTGACAAAAACAGGATGCGACGGATGTTTTTACATGTTGGTTTCTTGTAGGAGGTATGGGTATTATTTGTGACGGGTAAGAAAGGAGAACTTGAGAGAAAAAATAGAGAGGGACCGAGACAGACACAACACACAGGAACAAATCAAGCAAAAGGCACTTGTGAAAAATGAAAGCAAAAAAGCAACCGGTTCCTGCCCGAAGCTGCCCCGCGCGGCCTCGAGGCGCAGCCCGCCCGACGGGCCCGTTTTGCAATCCGCCAGACCCAGAGGACGCCCGCGGCCACCGCGATCTTTCGAAATCTCCGAGGGCTGCTCTCTGCGGCTCCCACGTCCGCCGGTCGAAGGCAGCGCCTCGCCCCGAAAGGCGGGCAACTCGGAGTAGTGAGGTGCAGACGGCGAGGGGCAGTGCCCGGGGCAGGGGTGGGGGGAAGGGCAGTTTACAACACAGCTCAAATGTTAAACACGTATGCCCGGAAAGTTTACACGTCTGTCTCAAGAAAAGTGTAAGGGAAATAAAAGGCCAGGCTTCCTACCATTTCACGGCAACACATACCTAATCTCATGCCAACCCCCAAAAATCTTTGCAAGTAATCCTTCCCCCGAGTTTTTTTTTTTTTAATTAAATTTATTGGAGTGACACCGGTTAGTAAAACTACATAGGTTCCAGGAGTACATTTCTACAATACATAGTTTATGTGTTGCACTGTGAGCTTACTACCCAGTCAGTCGTCCTTCCGTCACCATACATTCCCCCCATTTTTAGTGTTCAGATTTGGGTCAGATAGGCAGACTTCTCATGTGTCACCCATATAGCTTTAACAATAATTGAACCATAAGCTATTATTATTATTTTTTTAAAATCTGCTCAAAGCTAACTCAAATAAAGCTAATGTAGAAAAAACAAACTTTATAAATATGTTTTCAATGCATCTTAGAATTTAAATCAGTTGTGTGTTCCTTACTATTGTACAGAAAGTTTAACAGTCAGAGGAATGAGTTAAAGAAAAAAACAAACAAACCTGTAAACTGCTCAAAACACTCCGGGGTAATAATTTGGGTCTTTTTTTTTTTTTTTTTTAGGGTTCGGGGGAGGGGGGGTGGAAGAAGTATTCCCGAAGTAGAAAGCTACTTCCCTCTAAAATTTTCAGCACCCACATTTCCAAGTTTGGGCAAAGTTTCTGAAATCATGTCCCCCCGCCACCAAAGAAATTTCAGTATCCACCCCACCCTCGAATCCCAGTCATTTTTTAAAGTATCCAAAGATGTGGGAGGGAAAGAGGTTAGCAAATGGGTCGACTGAAATCTCCAGGCTACTGATGCTTGTCCCCTTCTTCAGAGCCAAACCAGGGAGAGATAACATCTAGACTCATTATGTCCAGAACTTAGAGCATCTGAACCTAACTACTGAGAGACTCCAGCTCACTCCCTTTCCTTTTTAAGGATAACCGCTCTCCAAACTCAGCTCCCAGTCCTAAAGTGTCATAGCCTTGTTTCCCTACACTCTTCATCCCAGAGTCGCTAAGTTGGTCCAACATCTTCTGAGAGCTGCGTTGCTCAGAGCAGATCAAGTGGGGACGACAGAAAAGTACAAGCCCCTATCTTCAGCCGAGCCCCTCTGAGCACCCCCCGTCGCTTACCATGGGCGCTGCGGTCCTCCATGAACTGGCAGAGCAGGAGCAGCAGGAGGCAAAGCCCGCTGGGCTGGTGCCTGGGACGGACCATCCTGGGGGCAGGCGCGGGGCGAGGAGCGCGGCGGCGTGGGGAGCAGGCGCGGCGACGGGTGGCTCGGGGAGCGGCGCGCGTCGCAGAGGCGAGCGGCGGAGGGCGCAGCGATCCTGGCGCAGCCCCGCGCTCGCCGCCGGCCGCCCGCGCGATTCAATGGACGTCAGAAGCCGGGCGCAGCCGCGCTTTAAATCTAGACGGGGGTCTCCGCGGTTTGCGGTGGGCGGTCTCCCAGTGTGTGGGGCAGTGGGAGGGCGGCCGCAAGCGAGGGTGTGCGCGGCTCCTTGGGGGTGGGGAGCTTTTAAAAGTTCAGTGTGAATCAGGTGACATTTCCCACCTTCTGGAAACCCTTCCCAATTATCTGCTGGAGGTGCCCGAAATCAAAGCAGCAGGAGGGGAATCGCCGAGTTCTTATTTGCGTAGAAGCGAGAGGGAGGGGGACGTCGACCGGGGCGGGGGGTGGGGGCGACGCTTCGGGGGTGGGGAGTGGGGAAGAACACCCACTTCAAGTCCTGCACGCCGCCGCTCGCAGGCAGCGCGGGCGCGCCCA
The DNA here is from genome assembly GCA_004027555.1 of Craseonycteris thonglongyai. Classification (NCBI taxonomy): domain Eukaryota; kingdom Metazoa; phylum Chordata; class Mammalia; order Chiroptera; family Craseonycteridae; genus Craseonycteris; species Craseonycteris thonglongyai. The sequence goes on along the minus strand of PVKE010010626.1, from coordinate 28,458 downwards.
GGGTGGCGGGTGTGCGTGTGGGGGGTGGGGTGCGGCGGGGGCGCTGGGGGCGGCGGCCGGCGGCGCCGGGGGGAACCCGGGAGTTAGTCTTTGCACCGCTGCATCCCCGCTCCAGAAAGACTTTGCAAACGTCCGGAGAGCCCCGAGCTGCTGGACTAGCTGGCCCCGGGTGGGCTCATAACGCGCCGGCCCCGCGGCTTCGCCGGGGCGCGCGGCAGCCTTAGGCCCCCGCAGGTTGCGCGCGGGGCCCGGCGGCGTTTTGTGTCTGGGTCTGTGTGTGCCTTACTTTGCGGCCACCGCCAGCCCAGAGTTGTAGCCAAGAAACCCGGCACGTTCCACTCAGGCTGAACGTGGCCGATACAGGGCCCTGGGTCTCTTCGAGTCAGAAGCAAACAAAAATATTGTAACACCTCAGGTCCGCCCCCACTGCCCCCCAACCTTCCGGGCACAGTCTCGCCCTCTCCCTTTCTTTCCTCCCCTTTCACTTCGCCGTGTCCGGAGTCGCACCCCGGAGCCGGGGCGCCGACGTAGGCGGTCTGCCCCCCTCCCTCGGCTCGGAGACTCCCCGGTTTCTGTCCTGTGTGTCTCTGTCTCTCCGTCTTCTCTCTGTCTCTCCGTCTGTTCTCTCTCTCTCTCTCCCCCCACCCCCCTCTCGGTTTGTGGAATAAAAAAGATTGCAACATCCATAATGAACTTCTGTAGCCTCAGTTTATTAAGCACAGTGCCTGGCATTCTTCGCTGAAAGTTGGCGGGTCTCTCATTTATAACATTTTTTGGCACCGCTGAATGAAACTGAGGAGGCGATATTTCCTTTTATATAAAACGATTACTTCACGGAAAATGCTATATTGTTTATTCCAAAGCTGCCTTTTTAAATTTCTATTCTTTTCGATTCTGGAGCCCGAAGGACAACAGACAGCGAAGTATGCAGACAAAATTCTTGGATATTCGCAGGTCACTGGGATTTGTTCTACGGATTTCAAATCCGCCCCCACTTCGCCGCCCCCTCCAACCTCCCTCGGCCAGACCGCCTCCCCCCACTTCTCTTGCTCCCCCCCCCCATATTCCACCCCCTCCCACCCCCTCCACAACTGCAAATAACTCAGTGATAACAGATTTTTTTCCACCAACTGCAGGAGATAGTGCTAATCTTTTAATAAAAGATCCCATTACAATGGGATCTGTCTGGACAGACTATAATAGATCCCGAAATACAGCCGTGCTAATATTAGAAGACAGTTGTTTGGGTGCCTCTCAGACGGGCCCGAGCCCCCCTTTGAAAATGGGCATGAATCACAAAGCCCCGCGGCCGCCGCACCTGCACCGCGCGCATTCGGTGCAGCAGGCTGGTAAAAACCGGTGACCTCGCCGCTGCTTTTCGCTTTATAATTACCGTCCTGAGGACGAGGGGAGGGGAGGGGGGGACACGCAGGCGGCCGAGGGGCGGCGGGGTGGGGGCTGGCTTTTTGCTCACTTCAGACGGTTTTGGGCTCCACATCCTTCTTAATCTTTCCAGATTTATTCTTTCTCTCTTTCCTCTTCTCTCTTCCCCTCCCGTCTGCCCACCCCTTCTTCTCTCTTCCCCCTTCTCCCTCGACTCTGCTCAGACTCTCCCCCTTTCTTCTCCCTTCCTCTTTCTTTTCCCGTCCTCCTTTCTTTCTTCCCTCCAATGCAGCATCGAAGCAGAGCTGTTTAGTGCCCTCTAATGGCAGACGACCTTAACAATTAATAGCAAACTGTCCCCTTTGCAAGATCTGCCGCTCAATGGCAGAGTTCCAAAGTTGAATTTATTTCTTCTTTATTCAGGGAGATGGATATAGTGCGTATATGGTGATATACTGGAGGGGAAGTTTGTTTTCTCCCCTTCAAGTTTTTTCCCCCAGAGAAAACAGTTGAAGAAAAGAGGGAGGTCAACAATTATTGTCACTTGACTTTTTTGTTGTTGGTGGTCGAATTTGCCTTTTACTGGCAGCAGAAAGAGGCATAGCTTTTGTTTTAGTTAGATTTATCAAGCCATGTATCTAGGGTTGAAAAATAAATTAAATATTCTAAATACATAAAAGATCTTAGCTGGTAGATGGTTGGATCTTATAGTAGTGCTACCAATATCCATTAAAAATTTTAAGACCCAAACATAATTATATGCTTTTATATTTGCCCTCCACTTAAATAGATTTATTGGTCCTGAATCTGCTGTAGCCTCTGGAAGCTGGGAAAAATCTGATCCTCATTAGATTTTCACCCCACGACCATACGAAACACTAAAATTTTACTCATGTAGAGTCATATATTAAGTTATCTTACCTAGAGACATGTAAGGTCACATTTTAATCCTAGTTTATGTTCTCAATACTTTGGGGGAAGATTGTTTTAAAGACCATATTTTTTTCATATTCTGTAACCTTATGGCAATGAAAATAGTGATGTAACTTTCATGTTCTTATTAGATTTAACTCCTTCATTTACATGTGCCCATATGTTAATATAAAAAGCCTACAGATATATACAACATGGCCTCTTGTGTGTGTGTGTGGGTGGGTGGGGGGGGAATGTCTATGTAACTAAATAAAATGTAGAATAGAGGCAATTTGGGGGATTAATAAAAAATTACTTATCTACATGTTTGAGTAAAAGTATTTGGTTTATCCAGATAGTTATTTTAGTTTATGCATATGGGAACAACTGTTGTCATAAAAACCCTTTAAATTAATTTAATCCAAAGTGTATCCACACAATTCTAATATGATGTATAAAAAGTAAAAATTCTATTTCTGTTTTATACTTTTGTCTGCGTAACGCCAAACACTCAGACCAGCCATTTGATTAAACTAACTGCATTGGCATCGTGTAATTGTCTAGGATAGGCCAGAGCAGACACAGTAGCTCTCATTGTAAAAAATATGCCACCACTCATTGGCATGCTCCCCCTCCACCACAGTACCAGAGGCAGACCCATTACAAGATTACTTCTCACACATGAGAGGGTGGCTCTGTGGGTCAGGGTTGAGGTCACTGGCAAACATACTGTGGAAAACACAAGTGCTGTGTTGCTCTTGCCTTTGTGAATAAGCAGCTTGGTGTTTGTTCAGTGATACAAGCTCATCCTGTTTTTCAACTGCACCTTGGATAGTATTGATCTATTTGGGAAACCGTCTGCTCCAAATCGGCACAGATCAGTCACTAGGACTCTTCTGTTGGCCTGGGGATATTTTCTGGCCAGTCTGAGGGAATGAGACACAGGTCAGTGCTGTTCCTTTATGGGCCTCCATGAGCATCAGCACAAGATCCATCTAATTTCTGTGGTACGAAATGGTATCACACTTGTTCAGTGACATCACAAAAAAAACTGCTATTTCTTTTACTGTTTTATCTCTTATAAATGTTAAATATTGGGTTTTGTAGATGTCTAAATGTCAGAGGGACATTTTAAAATTAAAATGCCTTCTTTCATTTTTGTCGGATGCCTCCAAGCTTGACTTCTTATTTTTTTCCTTTTTGCTCTGCCAAAAAAGTAAATGTAAATTATGAGAAACACAATAGGACCACTTTGTAACTGACTTTCTGGGCAGCACACAAAAAGACTGCTGTTCTCTGATTGTTTTTTTGTCAGCTTCAAAAGCTATCTTCCTTCTGAAGTTTATAAATTTAAAATATTAGAGTTTAGCAAATGATTCAGTCTAGCTCCCAAGATAGCTATTGGAAATCATATGAAATTGTTTGAGATCAGAACTGACCTGGTTAAATTTCAGTCCCTAAAAAGAGAATATGGAGGGGGTGGGGTGAGGTTCTGTACAAAAGATTTGAAAGTCATGAACTGAGTAGCCTGTACTTTTTGCCTTAAAATTAAATATCAAACTTTTTGAAGTTAGGTGCTTTGCAAAATGAATATTATGATTCCAAATTCAAATACTCAATCTTGACTAAACAACAAAATATAAGCACTTGAGAAATGAGATGAAATTATTTTAAAATCAAATTTTGCTCCTCAAGGTACAAAAACACTTCATGCATCTTGGTCTTTGGAATTGTGCAACTTCATAGACCAGAATGAAAATTTAAGGCGGGGTAGGTGGTAGTAGTTCTGTTCTGACTGAATTGTTGCAGAACTAAAGTGTTAAGGAATGTGAGTACATAAAAGCAATGTTTATCCAAGATGTCCAGACCACCAGTTTATTACGTTTTTAAAAAAGTCATTAGAATACACGTTTTCTATATAGGCCTGGGAAAACAATGAATTGATTACCTGAGCTTTTCTGTTTTCGTGTTGCTTTGATATTATATAGAGTTAGTCAGTCACGGTCAGCTCTTTCTTTTTGATACTACTTGTTTCTGTGTAACATTTTTATTGTCTTATTTTCCCCTTCAATTTTAGAATTATTTTGGGTTTCCAGAAGTCATCTAAGATATGCTGCACATTATCACTTAAATTAGCTGCATCAACATATTCAAGTTTAACATAATTAAGTCATTAAAACAAACCTTAGTAAAGAATTCAAATTATGTCTCAGGATGGGAATGTTACAGTGAATTGATAGAAACTTCTAAATATCTTTCTGTATTTTAGGTTACTTTGACAATATAAATAATTCATATATTTGGTTATAACTGAAAATATCAGTGTGTGACATTTAGCACTTTTAACCCTGATTCCTTTTACAATTTCTACTGCATTAAAAGTATGAGGCGAGCATATCAGTGCATATTTGCTGTTCTGTTTCCTACTTTATGATTGAAACAATGTACCATCAAAGAGCCACCACCCTAGGTTATTCACTTGCAGAAGGTGAGTTGGTACGCTGTAGTTAGTTATTATATTTTGTTTTTTTTGTTACCTTATTTAGCTTTCCATAGAGTAGCAATGGTTTGCATATTTAAATATTATTTCCATTCTACGTGCCTGTGTATTCATTATTGGATCAGTAGTTGATACAATTTCTGTTTGATCATCCATATTTTCACTTATAGTTTTTTATTTGACATGAATTCTGTCTCATTTTTGATGTCTAATTTGCCTTCCAAATGAAATGTTATGTTTACAATATGTCCAAAGTTCACAAAGCATTTGGACATGACTTTAGATATTTTATTGCATCTTCCTATAGATTTTTAGTCATTTTTCCTCAAAGGGGAATTCATTCCAAATATAGTTTGCGTTTTGCCTTTGTATATTTGCCAAAAATAAAATAATCTCATAAGTGTGGATCTATTGCTGAATTCTCCATTCTGTTTCATTGATCTATTTATTGATCTGATTCCAGTACCACATTATTTTGACTATGGTGACTTCACAGTATGTAATGATTCAAGTAATGTAATTCTTCCAACTTTGTTGTTTTTCAAGTTTACTTTGGATATTCTGGTTGCATTTCCATGTATATTTTAGAATCTACTTACTGAATTCTACAAAGAAAAAATAAAGCTTAATGAGATTATGACAGGACTAGATCAGTTTGGGTAGAACTGAAATTTTAACATAAAGGTTTCAAAACTATGAACATGGTATATCTTTTCATTTACTTAGGTTTTCTTAAATTTCTATGAACTGTGATTGGTAGATCCATTTTGTATTCTGAGTATCACTGAAAAACATGCTAAAATAGGGTAATAAATGCAGTTTTCAGCTTTTTGTCTCAAAGGAGTCAGTGGGTTATAAAGATTTCCTGATGCAGGCTTATACTTATCTTTATACTTCCTAAGGCTGATTGTCTGTGGTCAGTCAAAAAGAATGTATCCAGCCACTTTTAGTGTGCTGACTCATCAAAATCTGTTGCATGCATTCCTTTGGTGTTTAGACCGTAGTCACTCCTTTAAATGAATAATTTCTGTCATCATGAGATTTATACTCCATGAATGTTAGACATGATTCTTTGTTGATCATTGTTTTGTTGAATATTTCATCATTTTCATGTGAATAGATTCCTACTCAAAACAATCTACCATTGTACTTAAGTTTTGAGAGGTGGAAACATGCAGTGCCCATTGTGCCAACATTTGGGTGGTAGTTACTTTCTGCCTTTGTTCTTTATTGGAGAGTTATGGCATCTTTTTATTAGTCATTGCTCTGCCTGTTTCATTCATCTTCCCCATAATTTGCCTTCCTCTTATATCTCACTTTCCATTTTCCAGAAGGATTAGTACTATAACCTTAACATTGAATGTTTTGCAGCATGCATTGGCTTATTATTTTTTCATGTAAATGCTACATTCAAAAGTAAACTATACTTTGTATTGTTTATCCAACAGTACTATTAAATATTTAACAATGGGTTGAGGTCAAATGGTGATGACACAACATGTGGAAATACGGGACAGATGATGCATTAAGTGTTGAAATAAATTATTTCAACACATGGTGAGCCTTGCTATTTTTTGGACTAGAATAGGAATATATATGTATAATAAAGACTAATAGATGAATGATTTAGAGGCAGTCTTGGTCAATGTGTGCTTAATCGTCCTTAAAAAGTACTCCTTAGCAATATAAAATTGTTAGTATATATAGGAGATTCATTTATTTGGTTTTCTAATACATTAGGTAAATGATTCTTCTGAACTGGTTTCAGTGTAATTTCCTTACAAATAAGGATATGAAAATAATCAACAGCAATCATGTGTTAATAGCTCACATGCTGGACAGATGGGAACATAGCGTAGAAGAACCATTTAGTTGAGATCATTTTAGCCTCAAGACTTCTAAGCATTGCTTTAAAATAAAACATTGCTTTGGCCAGCCAGATGACACTACCATCACTGTCAACATTTTATTTTTTGCCAGAGCACCAGATTTCCTGAAGAAACCTTTAGGCAGTGATTCCTAACTTTTTCTTATTCACAGTCCCTCTAAGAAGCTATGGAAAGATATGAGCTATCTCTCCAGAATGGTGCACAAACACAAACACATATACATTTTTCAAGGAGGTCAGAAATATTTTGAAACTATGCATTGATCCCCTGGAGTTTCATAGACCTCAGATGTCCTCTCTAGAATAATTCCATAGAGTAGAAGGTCTTGCAAAGTTAACCATGCCATAATTACAGAAATTGCCTTAAACGAGTTCAAATACACACATACACACCCACACCCACAATATTCATTTATCTATTATTTTGTTTTTAAACAATAGCTATCATGTATTGAGTGCTTATTCCATGCCAAGCACATGAAATATTTCATCTCTATTTTTCTTTCTTTCAAGATAGGTATTATTATTATTATTATTATCATTATTATTGTTATTATTATAACTACCATTTCCTAGACACCTCCACAAAACACAGGACAATCTTGAGCCAGGCAAACTTTATAGCCCAGTATTCAGAAAGGGATTGTACTTCAGGCTTTCCAAGGATTGATGAGCAAAAGAAATAGCTCTGTAATTACTACTATATTAAAAAAAAATACTTATACAGATGATATTTTTCTATTGTTTAGTCATAAAATCCACAGTTGAGGTGCACAAAATATGCTAGTACAGATAGCCTATAGTCTTTCTGTAGCATAATTTTTAATATAATTTAAAAATATATTTATTAAACATCTATTATATTCCCCAGACTGTGGGGAGATAGAGAAACAAGATAAATCTAGTTACAGCCATCTTAGAAGTTTTGGGATAACAGAGAAGGCAGATGAAAAATAAATATGTGCAATAAATTGTGATAAAGATGGCCAGGGGAGGTCTTCCTAATGAAGTGATTTTTAGCTGAGACCTCGTGTTTGAGGTGGGTTTAGCCAGAAGTTGGTGGTTGGGAGAGAAGGTGGGGGAGTATTTGTGAAGCTCAGGAGGCAAGAGAGCAATCATTTGAGGAACCAAAAGAAGTTTGGTAATACCAAAGCACCTATTTGAGAGAAAGAGTGGATATTGAGGAGGTGGGAGAATTTGATGGTACAGATTATATAAGTTATTATAAAAACCTTGCATTCATTGGTTCCAGAGGACGTTTATGGGATATTATAAATAGAGGACGACATAAGCCATTTTCCGCTCTGCATGATAGAGATAGATTTGTAAGGGCACTAGCACTGGTGAAAATCTTCCTTTTGGGATGCCATCTCAGTAGCAGAACTCTATTGGGATGACACTTGGGTTAAAGAGAAGGATAGATTCAAGAGATGATTAAGAGGAAGAATTGATAGTTTCTGTTGATTGACTGGACGTGAGGGATGAGGGAAAAGGAGGAAACAAAAATGAGTCTTGGGTTTTTGGTATGAATAAGTTAGTGGGTGGTGGTATCGTTTCCTGTGATAAACAATAATGGAAGATGGGTAGGTTTCTGTTTGGGACTTGTGTTTAAGGAGACTGTGGGATTCAAGAAATTTTGAGTGCCCTAAACATCTAGGATTATCTTTATGAATAAGTCTATTTTGGGTAACACAAGTCAGTCTTCCTTTCTGACCTTGGAAACAACCCGATCTACCTAAATATGACCAATTACAACCAAAACCACAAAGCACTTTGGGATGAATTAACCAAACAAAGGAATGAGAATGATGGTTGGTTCATAAACCAATATTCAAAAAAATACACATTTCCTTTTGCACTTTCTAAGCGCTAACTTTAAAGAATAGTTATAAGTCAAGATATAAAACTTACATGAGTGTAGAATGAAAGGAGCCTATGCTTGCTCTCAATATACACAACTGTGTAGGAATTTTTGTCTTGTGTAAATCAATTTTGACAGCATGCAGTTCCTAGAGTGGGGATGTAGAGAGTAAAAGATTAGAAGCCATCTTCAGCTACTTCTGACATTTTTCATATATTAAATAATATTTGCTATATGTATATAATTGAGTACAGTTGAATAACAATTGATAGTAAACTAATAGATAAATGATTGATGGGGAATTTACATTTATATGGTTTCCAAGAAACTAGATGACAGTCTAGTTTCATGTGAAAACCACCACATAATGGAGAGAACAGGCTGTCTTCACCCAAATCTGGAGGTTAATCTGTGTATCATTATGATGGGGCAATAAGCTATAGGTTTGTCGTGATGTAATGGACTGCAAAGAAATAATATCACCCACAATGAATTAAAAATGTGTAAACTGAATTTAATCAAGATGTTACTAGCTCTAACTTTTCATTTATAGAAAATTCAGGAGGTAGAAGACCTACACCACAATCAGACAAAACCAGAGGGTGGATCATTCTACAGAGTAACTGACCAAATTTCATCAACAATGGGAGCCTATGGATAATACTTCCCCTTTCTTCCCATAGATAGGTGATCCTGAGAAAAATTTCAAGTTATTCTGTGAGATTGAATAATCAGTCATAATAAAGGTGGCCAGCTCAGAAACGCATCTGTGTATTGGCTCTCCTTCCTTTCTTTTCTGCCCTATTCCTCACTATTGAGCCCTGAATGACTCTTGCCAGCAAAGAGCTTGGACTTATGCCTTCTTTCAGGTTTTGCTTTCTGGAGGACCTCACTAAGATGGAGAGGTAGTGAGTGCTGCCAAAGTTCTAAGGAACCAATAAGGCCATTAGGTTATATAGCATTGTCTATACAACACAGACTTTCTGGCTCAATTAGGACAAAGGTTACACATATATACTAAGATAATAGGAAAGGGATGAAAAGTAGATAAATTGGGTTTCATGAGAGCTGAAAATAATTGTAAGGCTGTAATCAATTAGCAATATGTTTTGACATCATATGGACCTGTGTCATCCATCCATGTTTGTCATTCTTAGATGAAAAGACAAAGGTGGTCAAAGGTAAGACAGGGGTAATTACATATGCTAATAGAGGGAAGATAAGTCATTACTTTCATGTGATTTAGATGGAATTATTTTTATGAGCTCTAGGCAGTGCTCATAGTCATTTCCCCCACATCCTCATCATCTACCATTCTTCAGACACCCTGGTCTCAAAATTGCTCCTGTCTCATGCACTTTGCATTTGTTGTTCCTTCTGCCTAAAAAGCTTTTATTTTAGATATGTGCATGGCTTGCTCCCTCTTCGAGTATCTGTTCAAATATTTTATAATTTATAATATATATAATTTATATAAGATACATAATACATAATAAAAAACAGTATATATATATATATATATATATAAAATCTATCTATCTATCTATCTAGCTAGCTAGCTAGCTAGCTAGCTAGCTAGCTAGATATATATATATGGGGCTATTGCTTATTTTGAAACCTATTTTATGTGAAAAGGGAGACTAAATACTTGTTTCTTTCCCCTTTACACATTTTCAAAGGAAAGTGTTGGTTGAATGGCTATTTCAAGTGATGCTGATAAATAAATTTTTTTTAAAAATTTTTTTTAGTACCTTATTTATTTATTTACTTATTTTTGACAGGGAGAGAGATACAGAGACAGAGATAGAGACAGAGAGAGAACTGAACTGGGGGAGCTCCCAGCTCAGCACATGGTTCCGCATGGGCCCGGGCTGGGATTCGATCCCCGGTCCCCGGCACTGCAAAGTGAGCGCCTAACCCACTGAGCCATCCCGGCTTCCCCGACAAATAAATTTTTGTTTTTGCTTTTCTTTCATTCTCAAAGACTAGTTCTCAAAGAATACATTTATGGACTTACAGATATTCATAAATTCAGTTATTATTCTGTCATCATAATATTGACCCATGGAAGTTTCTTCAAGATAGCCTCTGTTTCCTTTTCACATAATCCTATTAATCCTGGAAACTTGGTTTTCTTACTTTCACAAATTGTCCTAGATTGACCTTGTATCTTTGTTGCCCAATCACAGAATCAGCTTTTCTCTAAGAAGATGCCCCCCCCCGCCCCCGCCTTTTTTTTTTAATTGGGGACTGCTCAAAAGTAGAGGTCAAAATCTGGGTGCTAAGGATGCTCATTGCTACTGGAATGACATTGGAAAATCTCTAGAAAATTTTAATGAGCAGAGTTAGAAAAAAATAATTAAAAATAATAATTTAATATTGATGTTTTCAATTCAGTTTTTTAAAATAATAGCTTTATTGAAGTATAATTCATCTATCATAAAATTTCCTTCTTTAAAATAGATTTTATTGTTTGAGAGAAGGTGAGATCTATAGAAAGAAAGAAGGAGAGAAGGGGGGAGGGCCCAGAACACTCTTCCTAGTTGTATAATACATCATTAATTGTGACATGGTTTCATTTCACACAGGTAGATGTGGGGTTGTGCAGGGCAGGAACTGACTGGGGGACTCCTGCATGGGAGGAGAGAACCTTTGCTGTCATCTCAGCAGTTATCATTTGGGTTTTCATGGGCCAGGGCCAGGATTCAATCCCCAGACCTCACAGTTGTAAGGCAAGTGCTCAACCATCTGAGCTTTCCTGGCACCCTCAAAATTCACTTTTTTAAAGTATACAATTTAGTGGTTTGTAGTATATTAACAGAATTGTGCAAATATTTATTACTCTAAAAACAAACTCTGTACCCATTACCAGCCATTCTCTATTCCTCCCTCTCCTAGTCCTTGGCAACCACTAATGTACTTACTGTCTATGGATTTGCTCATTCTGGACATTTCCTGTAAATGGAATCATATAATACATACCGTAGCCTTTGTACCTGGATTCTTTCACTTAACATAATATTTTCAAGGCTCATCCATATTGCAACATATAGGGGTTCTTCATTTCTTTTTTTATGGCTGAATAATATGTCATTGTATGGCTATACCGCATTTTGCTTACCTATTCATCAGTTGATGAACATTTGGGTTGTTTCTACTTTTTAGCTATTGTGAATAATACAGCTATGAACATAGTCATACAAGTTTTTGTGTGACAAATCTTTTTATTTATCTTGAGTATTTATGCCTAGGAATAGAATTACTGGATCATATGATAACTCCATGTTTAACTTTTTGAGATGCTACCAACTTGTTATCCAAACAGTATTTTGGAAAATATTCATATTATCTTATATTTCACCAGCAACGTATGACTGTTCCAATTTCTCCATATTCTTGTCACACTTGTTACTACTGTCTTCTTGATTATAGCTTTCTTAATAGGTGTGAAGTGGTATCTTTTTTTTTTTTAAGTAATAAATTCCAAAATAAATAAATAATAAATAAATAAACAAACAAATTCTATTTGAAGCTAAACTCATGTAAGTTTTGTAATGAGGAAACAAATGACAGCAACTCATGACAAGAAAGTAGCTTATAGAACCTGCAGCACAACGTAAACACTCCATTTCAGAAAGAAACATTTCCCAGGTAAAGTGAAAAATCATGAATGTTTATAAGAAGGCAGCTCCCCCCTGCACAGAAACATTCAGTCTTGCAAATTAAGCCTTACAACAAAAACACAAGATGGGGAGAGGAGAAGAGAAGGTTGAAGAAGACTTCAAAGCTAAAGGGCATTTGGTTTTGTGTCTAGACTCTAGAGCATAATTTCTATGTCTTGGCTTTCTCTCTTTGACTTTGATTTATATTTTTCAATTCATGGTGCCATGATAGTTTGGATTCCTTATAATACAAATAAGTCACTTATCTTCCCTTTTTTATATTTTATGAGAAAAATTTCTATTTATTTATTTTATTTGATTTGTTCATTTATTTAGTAACAAGTCTAGATTTGAAAAAGAAAAGAGAATTTACTGAAGGAGAAATGCAGGGGAAGGGTAATGATATGTCTCAGTCAAGTTAAGGGAAACACAAAAAGTTTTCTTTTTTTTCCTGAGTACAAAAGTAATATGTGTTACTGCAGAACATTTGGATAACATAGTAAAGAAGAAAATTGAAATCATGTGTTTTCTTACCACCCAGTGATAATGATTATTGATGCTTTGGTGTATATCCATCCAGATTCTTTTTTATATATAAAAGCAATAATTCAGAGGATCACTAATATCAGTCCAATAGGGCAGGCAGAACTTTGCCAAGAAATATAGATATTCTGAAACGAATTCTCACTTTTCAGGATTCCTGCCAACATGACAGATCTAGCTCTGGGAAGGAAGGCTGGTAGGAAGTAAGAGGTTCAAGGTTCTCAGCCTTCCAGTTGGGTTTTGAGCAGGGTTCAGTTCTGGTTGTCAAAGGAGATACAGGGGACAGGATGAAAGGTCCCTGGGTCTGGGGAAACTGGCCTTTTGCCAAGCTCTATAATAAGGTGACCAGATTTTAACATTGGTAAAGCGGGACACCATTGACCGGGGGGAGGGGGTTCTTGATTAAAAATTTGGTCTATCTCCCACCATTCCCTAGCTTGTTGTGCATTCTTTCCAAAAATTGGGACTTTTTTAAAACGCCGCGGAACGTGGGACAAATTGTTAAAAATCAGGACTGTCCCGCCAAAAGCGGGACGTCTGGTCACCCTATCTATAAGCATAGTAGGGTTATGGCTACAGTGGGCTTCTTTTTCCTGTGAGGACTATCTCAAAGAGGGGACAGACTTGGCCTCTATAGCACACCAGAGGCTCCAAACTTAAGTTCTGAGGAAGAGAAAGGCAGACAGCCAAAACAAGGACTAACATGGTGCAGGTTGAAAATGAGTCTTATTTCTAATGCATTCCAGCCGTCCACAAACTACGGCCTGTGGTCCACATGTGGCCCGCTGAAAACATTTATCCGGCCCGCCGGGTGTTTTTGCCAATGCTGCCTGTCCTGCTTAGCAGCCGACTCGTCCTGGGCCCGCAGTCCGGCCCTCCACCGGTCTGAGGGACAGTGAACTGGCCCCCTGTTTAAAAAGTTTGAGGACGCCTGCACATTTCTGGGAAAAAGATCTTTAAAAATATGTATTAACATGGTGACTTTTCTTTTTGCTGCTCAAGATACTAGTTGAATGTTTAAACAAGTATTCCAGAGATGTGCTTACACAGTGTGTTATATTAATATTATTTTGAATGAAAGAAGAAGAAAGTTGCATTGTGTTATGGGAAGCAATTAGAGATATATGAGGAATGTATATTTCTGTTGTCCTTACAATAGTTAAACAGCTTTTAGCTTTCAGCCAAAGTTTATTTTTCCCTTAGAAAGTTCTATTGTAATAAGATGCAAGCAATGTATCGATAAGAAAGTCCGGCTCAGTGGTGGGTGCTCAATAAAAATTAAACATCAACAACAATCTTTGGAGTTTCCTATGTTATATCTGCTCCAGAAAGGACTTCTTCAGCAGAACTATGGATTAAAGATAGCCTGGAGCTGCAAGAAAGAGACATAGAAACTTTGCCCACAGCCTAATCCCACACACCAGAACAAAAAGATGTTCTGAATGTGTCAGAACAAAAACATCAGTATATGGCAGTAACTCCTGCAGTCCTGGCACACTGAGCTGCCTTTTGCTATTGACCTTTTATGAATAAGGAGTTAAATCAGCCTGTGATAAGGCAACTGAGAATGCTGGCATTTTCAAAGGGATAACCTGCAAATATGGTCTTGGGTTTTACTTACATATTTACATCCCTCCAGGTCTAGCTGCAACTTGAGAAGAAGTTGGAAATAAGGAGATAAGTATTCTTTGACCCAAATGAAGGGCAGAAGTCAGTCTCCCCTCTGATCTGCAGTCTGGATCTCTTATCTGCTAGTTGAATCTCTATTGCATGAGGGACAAGTGCAGATTGTGCAACAGAGGGCCCCTGTGTGCATCTGACAGGAGAAGTTTGTTCCAAGTGTCATAGGGTTGTTTTCATCTTGATAGACTAGCACAGTCTGGGAAATTGTGAGGAGTGGGGGTACTAGGGAAAAGAGAAATGCTCAGGTAGCTGAACAATGAAAGCTTACATGCTACAAGGACAGAAATGAAAGGGAGCATGCAGACGGCTCAGTGAAACCGTTGGATTTCAGGAAGAATAATGTTTGTGAAGGCTGAATATAATCAAAGGGATCAGAAATGTATAGTGGAAAAATGATGGGAAGTACAATAATATGTTCATTAAACCACAGTACCATCACCATCAGTCATCTTCAGTCTACGATGAGAATTCAAAACTCAAAAGAGTCCTGTCTCGGCCTGTGTTTATACTTCATATTGAAGTATTTATTTTTGTCCTTGGTATTAGGAGATGCTGTCACTGACGGCATTACTATTCATGTGTGTGAGCGGGGCTCAAAGCTGCCCGATTAATGACGCACAGTCCAATCCTGTCTAAGTACACATGTAGACAGGCTGTCTGTCACTGTTGGTGGCTTTCCATCTTCATCTCTGGGACCGCATGAAATCTCAGTTAAACAAAAAGTTCCTCCAGGATAGAAGTATGCAGCATCAACCTGTTGACTGCTATGGTTTCCCAGGATTCAGAGGATATCCTGCATCGCTAATTGCTGAGCCTTTACACATTCATTCTTCCCACTCGGCTATTGTTGACCCTGCTTCTAATCAAGCCCCTTTGGCTTATGGTGGATACAGCTGCTGTGGTTTAGTGCACATGTCCAGGGGCAGAGATTCAATGAGCAGAGCTTAGATGTTGATGGAGTGTCTGTACTCTGGATCTTTGTTTTTGGCACTCTTGTGTCTCCACTGATGTTAATTATGGCCCATGGGTGATGCTGTGGAGACTGCTGGAGAAAGCAGGTGTGGGCCCAACTTACTGTTGCTCTTCCTTTGGAGGGATGCTTACGGAGCAAAGGTTTACTTTAGTTGACTTCTTGGTGCCATGTCTTGGTCCTTTTGAGGTGATACCTAACATAAAGGAGGTTTTTTTTTTTGAATAAGTATCTTATTATTATTTATTTATTTATTTATTATTTTTTTTTTCTTAAAGGTGGAATTTGCCTTTTGTTTTTCCCAATGGATTTCTGAAAGTTTCCTCTGTGAGGGTGGCAGCACCACCCTGAGCTTCAGATTACATTTTTGCAGTGGTATGATTTTGCATCATCTATTGTAGGACAGAAGTTCAAGGAATCACATGTACAAGTATTTTCTTGCACCTTGGCTTTAAAAGTATGATAGCTGAATATACAGAAGTTCCTGAATGATTGCATCCATGTTGCATGATACTGCCTTCCATGCTGGCTTGATTTTTAAGAGGAGGCTGGGCATAGTCTGATTCTGGCTTTTAGAAACATGGTTTTGTCTAGCACACTGCACAAATAGATGTACCCAAATTCAACTGGTGGCGGAGAGCAGATTTCATATCTTCAGTAAAGTCTGCCACCAAATCTCACATGCTGGGTTCATTATTATTTTCAGAGTTTAGGGAAAAATGTTTTTTGTCAAAATAAACAAAAGAGATGAAGTATAGAGATAGAAATATTTCTACTATTCATTAAATAGAGTGGTGGATACTATAACTTATAGGTGTGAAATTAGAAAAATGTATATATTTAATATGTGAAAGTATATGTGGAAATGAGATGTCATATACATTATGAAATAAATTGTGATATTGCGGGATTAAAGAGGGATTTGCCTTTCTACTTTTAGGTATTCTTTCAATCTTCTAATTAGTGTACTAATTTCTTTACTGTGCTTCACTTTATTATGTTTTGCAGATATTGTTTTTTAATTAAATTTGTTGGGTGACACTAAGTAGTAAAATGATATAGGTTTCAATTGTACCACTCTATAATACATTATCTACATATTGCATTGTGTGTTTACCACCCAAATTTCTCCTTTCATCACCACATATTTGATCCCCTTTAGCCTTTTTTTACCACCCCCTTACCTCAATGTATTAATTTTACGAAGAAAAATATAGGGGATGCTAAGATGGCTCAGTGGGTTGAGCACTCATCTTGCAGCCCCAGGCCCGAGGATCGAATCCTGGCCCCACCTCATGCAGACCCATATGCTAAACCAGGGTGTGACCCCAACTTGGTTCTCACCAGGGCAAACTCCATGTGGGAGGCCCCTGGCCCTGTTCCTGCCCTGTGAAGCTCTGTGCCTACTGGTGGAATGCAACTATGTAGAAAACCAATGGCATGCAACTGTGGAGACTGCTCTGGGCCCTCCCTCTTCTCTTCTGTCTCTCTCTGTTTCTCTGTCAAAAACAATAAAAATAAATTTTTAAAAAAATAAAGAAAGCAAAAAAAAGAAAAGAAAAGAAAAGAAAAATACATATGTGTAGGTCATTTTTTGGTCATCTTTGAGGAGACCCCAGCCCTTTATAAGGTAAAACAGCATTTTTTATGGATTCTTAGGTGTCTAAAGATAAATAATAAATTCAGGCAGATTCGTGGTCAGATGAGAGATCACTGAGTATTAGATTCAGCAATCCTCAGAGATAAAATTGAAGAGAATAAACATTAATATTTAAAGTATTTAAATCAAGAATGAATGTTACCAATGCTCATAAATATGTGACTATTCACCTTATTATGTACAGTTACAATGACTAATGCTTTTGACCCACAAGAGAACAAAAAATGAGACAGATGTGATCTCACTTTTTAAAGATTGTCTAATAATTAGAGAGTGAAGATTGGAATAGCGGTGGACTAATCCCAAAGAAATCTAAAATCAAGTGAGTGACACTGTAGTAAACATAACATTATTTCTAAAGGAATTCAAGATAAGAAAATATTTTGTGTGGATCCATCAGCTTAGCTAATCATGGTCATCATGCTTCTAAAAAAAGTTCATATGAAATCAGCAAGTCCAATTCAAACAATAAGTATAAAGATAAATAAGTTATATTTAATGTTCAGAAGATTATAATTTTAATAATATTTATAGATAAAACACTATGGGAAGATGAAAAAATCAGTAATTAATTTTTCTGAAAACATTGAAGAGTCATAACATTGAAAAATACCTCAAAAGATGAGAATTGTTTTATTATGAGAAGAATAGGGATGCTGGGGTAGCTCAACAAATTAAGTGCTTGCCTTGCAACCACGAGGACAGGGATCAAATCCCTGCCCTGGCCAGTGCAAACCCATATGCTGAACTGTGGTGCAACGGGTAGCTGCCGGGATGGTGGTGAAAATTCTTGCCTCCTATGCAGGAGGCCCCCAGTTCGGTTCCTGCCTTGCACGACCCCACATCCACCTGTATGGAATGAAACCATGTCACAACTAATGATGTACAACTATGGAGACTGCTCTTGGTTCTTCCTCCTTCTCTCTCTTTCTCTTTCTGCCTATCTCTTGTTCCCTCACTCTCACCTTCTCTCAAACAATAAAATAAATATTTAAAACAAAAGAACAAGAATGAATAGACAAATATTCCAGGCAAACACATAAGAAATAGCACAAATATAAGAAGAGTATAGGATTGTGAGGTAGGTAGTTGATAAGTCTGGAAAGGTTAAACTGTGCAGGTCCTAGATGACATATTAAGGCATTTAAACTTGATTCTATAAACAATGTAAGGTCATTAAAGGCACAAAATATGACAAGATCCAAAACTGTTACTGCAAAATATATACAAAAATTATAATTCAGAAATTGAAACAACTGCCCTGTTTTGTTCTGAACTGTGCAGGTGCAGTCTAAGGGACAAGGATGTGAGCTCAGCACTTCACGCCATAGTGGAAAATTCCTCCCGGTGACTGAGGACAATGTTAAGAAAGAGTTTCCAGCCCAGTGAATTGAGGGTCAGACTGTAACCCCAGAAGGTATGATTACCTTCTTCCCAGAGTGTAGGCCATAAGAAAGAAAAAGAAAAAAGAAACCATAAAAAAATAAAAAGAGAAAGCAAAAGGGAGGCCAATTATCTTACTGTTTTGCTTTACTGCAAATCTATCTTTGCCACCGGCATTGTCCAAGGTCACAGGTGCATGATGAGAGGGGCCTTGCATGATGGAAGGTTGTAGGCAGGACCTAAGGATTGCAGCAGATCAAGGGAGCAAGATGTGGGAAGTTCAAGGACAACCAGTGAAACCCTCTCCCTGCTAATCCCCTGGCCTCAGGCCACCTTTGTTTATACTGATTAATAAATACTCAACTCTCATTCTACTCAGGGAGGTTCTGTTACCCTTGCCTGACCTTCAGCCACTCAAACCACCATTAAATATATCTCTTGACTAATTTTAGTCTCTCGTGACTTCTTCGCTGACTAAAACTGAACACAGATTATGGCAAAAGTATTAGATTCTGCCCTTAATTGTGGAAAATCTTTGCCTCAGACCTTTGTCAGACTGTCATCCTTCTGAGGTTCAGGAAGAGAGCTGAATGCTACTTTTGAAATCTCTTCTACGAAATTAAAATGGTCCAACCCTGCCACTTCTTCCCCTAATATCCCTTATCTTAGACAATGACAGTTCTGAGTCTGAAGATAGCTTGAGTTCCTGTGAGCGATATAAAGGTTCTGCAGCAGGCCCCCAACCCCCCTAAGAGGTCTGCCAATGACTAGGCAAAGCCCACAGACACTGAAGTGGAGGCCAGTGACCACCTTGCTCCAGGCCTTGCTCAGTGGGACTGTATGGATGGATAAAAGTGGGCAGCACTGAGAGCTAGGATTCCTTCAGACCAGGATAACCAGGGCATTCTCTATGAAAGTACCTTGTCCACAGGCAGGCAGGTGCTGAGCTTATCTGGGCCATCTGTAAGCCAGTGCAAGGGCAAGGGAACCCCTTTCTGAAAATGGGAATGAACGCCATATCCCAGATGCAGACACACCTCAAGGCAACCTTTTTTTAGACTGAACTCTAAAGAACCCACCTACAGGGGTTAGACTGGTTGAGTAAATGATTGCAGGAGTCTCGGAGTAATATAATTGGGAGTGGTGAGGACTGTGGTCATCAGTTCCACTTTTTGTTGTCATGTAGGAGCGCAGGCCCAGTGTGGCTGAATGATAAGGATGATGATTGGTGTAGTAATCCTTTGGAGATAGGATGGACCTCCCTCCCACTTCCAACCCCAAATTTGGTTTGGTTATGAAGACTGATGATATCACACACATTTGAGTACATTGAGAGGGTATGAAACCTTTGTTGTTTGCACAATTGAGGTCTCTGGGGAGAGTAGGTCTGAAATGCCTTGAGAAAATCAGGCAAGGAGTCTAGTCTGGCTTTTTATTATAGTCTAGGGGTGGGGCTGGGATGAGGGTTTCTGCACATGGGCCAGGACTTCATGTGGTTTGAATCTCCCACTGGCACCAAAGAAGGGAACACCCAGGCTTTCTTATCAGGTTGCCCATATGTGGGCAGGAGTGGAAGAGGGATGACTGGGTTTAAAAGCTGTCAAATAGTCAAACATCAAAAAATGGATTCAGACACTTTATTAATAACTGTTCTGGCAATATTAGTATTAATCATATCTAAGATTTATTGAGTGCTTACTTGAGGCTAGACCCTGTTCTAAGTCCTTTTTGTAATTTTTTTGGTTTTTTTTGCAATTTTTAAGTTGAGATTAAATTTACATAACATAAAATCTACTATTTTAAAGTGTTTAATTCAATGGGTTTTAGTATATTCACAATGTGCAACCTTCATCACTAATTCCAGAACATTTCTATCACCCTTAAAGGAAAACTTGTCACACTTATTAGCAGTCACTTCCTGTTTCTACTTCTCCCCAGCCCCTGGCAACAACTAATCTACTTTCTGTCTTTATGGCTTTGTCTGCTCTGAACATTTCATACAAATTGAATCATACAATAAAAACAAAAATACTCTAACAGTTCATGGCTTCTAAAACAGGTGCTGTTGACATTTCAGCCATGCCTACTTAACTAATCATACCACATATGATTATGATCAAAAGACATTATAATGTATACGGTCTTTGTCACTTTAAAACTTTTTCTATATAATGCTGAAACAATAAAATTGAAAAATTACATAATAGTTTTGTTTACAGTTACAGGTTTTTGCTAAGTGTTGAACAAAAAAGAAAACCCCAAAAGCAATACAAGAATGAAACAAAAAGCATAGGAATAAGAAATTCACAATTTTACTTAAAAGCTTTTGTTGGTTTCCTATTAGTATTACTACTAATACTAACAATTACTACTTATCCTTTATTGAGTACCTACTATCAGCCTATATTGTTATTTTTTAAGAATATTTTTCTAAAACAAGTTTTTTTTTATTCAGAAAAGAACACTTAGCATTAGATTTATCCTCTTAACAAAATTTTAAGTATACAATATATTATTGTTGACTGTAGGTTCAATGTTGTACAGCAGATCTCTAGAGATTATTTATCTTGCTTGACTAAGACTTTATGCCTGTTGATTGATAACTCCCCACTTCCCTCTCCCCTCCACCCCTGCCAACCACCATACTGCTCTTTGATTCTATGATTTTTGACTTTTAGATGCCTCTTATAAGTAAAATCATGTACTACTATTTGTCTTTCTGCGACTGACATATTACACTTAGTATCATGTCTTCAATGTTCATCCGTGTTGTTGCATATGGCAGAATTTTCTTATTTTTTTAAGTCTGTCTAATATTCTCTTGTATGTATACATAACATAGTTTCTTTATTTATCTGTTTGATGAACATTTAGATTGTTTCCACATCTTGGCTATTGTGAATAGTACTGCAATGAACATAAGAGGGCTAATATCTTTTTGAGATCCTGATCTCAATTTTTTTTGGGGGGGTAAATACCTAGAAGTGAGATTGTTGGATTGCATGGTACTTCTATTTTTAATTTTTGGGGAACTTCCGTACTGTTTTCCATGGTGGCTACACCTTTTGTATTTCTACCAATAGTTTACAGGGGTTCTAATTTCTCCACATCCTCACCAATTACTTATTTATTTATTTATTTTTATTTTAAATAATAGCCATCCTGATAGGTGTGAGGAGATATCTCATTATGGTTTTGATTTGCATTTCCCTGATGATTAGTGACATTGAACATTTTTTCATGTACCTATTGGCTATTTGTGTGTCTTTTTTTTATTGTTAAATTTATTAGGGTTACATTGTCCAATAACAATTATATAGTTTCCAGGTATACAACTCTCTCCATCACCATATTTCATCATCATATTTGTATGTCTTTGAAGAAATATCAATACAAGCCCTAAGTTCATTTTTAATTGGGTTATTACGGTATTTTTTTTGTAGAAGTTTTTATATATTTTGGCTATTAATCACTTATCAGATAGATGGTTTGCAGATATTTTCCCCATCCCGTATGTTGCTTTTTGCTCTGTTTATTGTTTTCTTTACTGTGGAGTAAGAAGCTTTTTAATTTGATGTAGTCCTACTTGTTTGATTTTTTTTTTTTTGGTTGCCTGCACTTTTGGTGTCAAATCATTGCCAAGATCAATGTCATGAAGATTTTCCCCTATGTTTTCTTCTACAAGTTTTATAGCTTTGGGTGCTATGTTTGTTTTAATTTTGAGTTGAAATTTTTTTGTTTATTATAACATAGCAGTCGAATTTTGTTCTTTTGCATATGAATATCCCAACACCATTTGTTGAAGAATTTGTTCTTTCCCCATTGTGTATTCTTGCAACCCTTGTCAAATATTAGTTGACCATAATATATGTATTAGTTTCTGGGCTCTCTATTCTGCTATATGTTTGTTTTTATGTTAATACCAGTACTGTATTTTAACATATATTTTGAAATCAGGAGGTGTGATACCTTCAGCTCTGTTAATCTTTCTTGATTGATTTGGCTATTTATGGTCTTTTGTGGTTCCACATGAATTGTAGAATTGTTTTGTTTCTATAAAAATGCCATTGGGATTTTGATAGAGATTGCATTGAATCTCTAGATTGTTTTGTATATTCTGGACATTTTAATTATATTACATCCATGTATTATTATAAATGCTCTGCTTGTAATATTAGAAATTTTAATTCTAATTTTTACTGTTTAAATAAACTATTTTAGAGTTTATTAGGACTTATAGGAAAGTTGCAAAGAAAGTACAGAAAGGTTCATATATTCTCCAGTCAATGTCCCCTATTACTTTTAACATTTTACATTAGTACTGTACATTTGTTATAGTCAGTGAATCTGTATTATATATTATTATTAACCAAAGTTTATGCTTTATTTGAAATTCCTTAGTTTTTACCCAATTTTTTTATTCTGTTATAAGATCCATCCAGGCTACCATACTACCTTTAGTTGTCATATTTCCTTAGGTTCTTCTTTGCTGTGACTGTTTATAGTAGTGTTCTTATTATATCATCCCAATAATTCCATATGGTAGAACTTAAAAAAAAGTTATTTTATTGTTTTGACAGAGAGACACAGAGAGATACAGAGAGAGAAGGGGGGGAGGGCTCAGAGCAGTCTCCATTGTTGTGCATCATCAGTTTTTGACATAGTTTCATTCCACACAGGTGGGTGCAGAGCCAAGGGAACTGGGCCTGGGGCCTTCTGCATGGGAAGCTTGCCCCAGGGAGAGCCAAACTGGGGGCCTCCCACATGGGAAGCACACCCAGTTCAGTACATGGGTCCACATGGGCCAGGGCTGAGACTGTATCCTAGGACCCAGAGGCTGCAAGATAAGTGCTCAACCTGCCGAGCCATCCTGATGTCCCCCATGTGGTAGGACTATTATTATTATTATTATTATTATTATTTTATAGATGAGAAAACTAGGGCTAAGAGTACACAGAAATGGGAGTCAACTCCGGAAATCTGGACCAGAACTCCCACTCACAACCACTGCCCTGCATTGCTTCTAATATATTGGATACTCAACAAAAGGTAAAGGAATGCACAACCGCACACCTGGACCATGATATAAGGCAGCATGTGGTAGGTGCTTTAGTTCCCAAAGGCAAAGGCTATTTCTGGCTTGTAAGTGGTTGTTGAAATTTGTGTAAGGTTTCAACAATGAGATGAAGCTGAGGTAAGCCCTGAGAATTAGGAGGAATAATTGTATAATACTTTATAATTCTTTTTAAATATGTTAGAATCCTTGTCCTGATTCATTTTTATAATATCTCCAAGGATAAGTGAATGATTTTGCCCAGGAGTGAATGGCTTGGGGACAAGACAAGAATTTTGGGTCATAGTTTAATAAACTTTTAATGTTTAAGCAGAGTCATGTCATAGAAGTTTGTTTTACTTCCAAGAGTATAAAATATTTTATGTATTTTAACCTATGAACATTTTGTCTCAGAATTAGCTTAATCACATTTCTAAACTCCCAACTAATTGAAGATGAGGATGAGATCAATTTTGTTTGATGAAGGTATTGTTGATTCTTTTACACCATTTGTCACATCAAAAATAATGAATATATATTTGTTGAATGAGTGAATGAATGAACTAATTAAATTCAAAGAAATGTTAAAGATTTCTTGGTAATACTATTGGAGGTGGAGGCTATACAGTGTTCCATTCATCAAAGAAAAACTATTAGAGAATCTTAACATCTTTTAAAAAAAAAAGATTTATTTTATTGTTTTTGACAGAGACAGAGAGAGACAGAGAAAAGGGGGAGGGCCCAGAGCAGTCTCCATAGCTGTAAGTCATCAGTTTTCAACATGGTTTTGTTCCACACAGGTGGGTGGGGGCCACGCAGGATGGGAACTGGGCTGGGGGCCTCCCGCATGAGAAGCAAACTTCAGTTCAGCATGTGGGTCCACACAGGCCAGGGCCGGGATTCGTTCCTCAGTCCCCAGGGCTGCAAAGTGAGTGCTTAACTCGCTGAGCCATCCTGGCTTCCCCTTAACATGTTTTAAGACTTGTACATGTTCAAACTCCCTGATGTCTGCAAAAAGCAGAAACAGAGAAGTTCCAGAGAGTCTTCATCCTTTGTTCTTCCTACTATCTTTCCCAAGGAGAACCCTACCTCTCTGAATTTTTAAAAATCATTTCCAGAATGTTCTAGGAATAGGTTCTATTAATGTTTTCATTTTCTATAAAAAAAGTAAGGGGTAGGTCTTAAAATATCAAGTTTATTTAAAATGAACTCTATTGAAAAATTGTTTTAAAATGACAACCAGAAGCTTTACTTTGTATTAATTAACTATGTTCACTTGGGGAAATTATTAAGCAATTAATGATTAGTTTTATAAAGTAGTGACTTTCCAAAAAAAGTGCATTTTGCTTCAGAGGAGAAAGTGATATATATGCCATATATTTGATCTTTAGAGGTTTTGGTAAAATAACAGAATTTCCAAAATTGGACCATGGTACTTATGTGAATGACAGGTCAGACTGAAAATATGTCCTTTGGAATTATGACCTGGTTTCCTGCTGCCATCCCTTTTCCCCCAACTAATGTGATATGTTTATAAAAGGAACCTAGTCAATTGAAAATAGTCCTGGCTGATTAAATCTAACCTTGCAGGAACCTGAAAAACTGCCCTCTAGTGGAGCTTACTGGAACTTAGGCCTGGAGGATTCCAGTAGAGCTGTCTTAGGGTCAAAGGTTGGGTGAAATTCCATATTGGATCTCGATTACTCTAAAGCAGTGATAGAATGGCAATTTAAAGTGGAAAAATAGAGGTCAAATATACCCTATACAAGATACGTTTATCATTTTATTCTTCTTATAAGCTAATGTTAGTAAGGCCTGCATTTTCAAGGTAGTTATAAATGTATAAAAAAGACATTATAAGCCAAAATAAAATCAATAAAAAAAAAAAGAAGAAAAAAGAAAAAGGTGTAGGCAGAGTAATTGAATCTGTGAAGAATAGAGGCATAGTATTTACTATGTGGTGGTGACCGTTTTTGGTATTTAATTTTAACTGTGACTTTGAGGAAAATGGCAAACATCTTTAAATTTAAACATAAAAAATTGTGTTTTCTGTATAATTACATTCCTGTGTGCATAGCTTGAAAATATTCAGATGATTCTATGGATTTATCCTGACAAGACAGAAATATGTATTGCAACATGAGAAGGAAGCTTCAAGTGTCTCTGCCTTGTGTGTAGGTGAGCAGTTATTTTTTACAGGGTTTGATTTGAACACTGCTTACAGGATGGATAATATTGAATGAGGGAGTACCAAAGATGATCTTCTGTATTTTAAGTATTCATTCTCTAGCCAGCATTCCATCATTGGAGATACGTACCTTCAGCTCTATGTACTTCTAGTCAACAGTTCTTTGAATCTTTACATAATCAATGAATCTTTTAATTACCAACAGATACCCTAATGCAATCTTTCTCCATTGATGAGCCATCTGCATCATAACCATCAGGAGGGTCTGTTAAAAACACTTATTCTGACCAGTTTGGACAGAATCTCTGAGTGGGGAAATGGCTGAACCAGGGAGATTCTTATACCCAGTGATGTTGTAGAATCACTGAAATAAAGTTGAGAGTCCTCTGAGAACAAACTTTTTAGAATACAGAGTAGCACCCGAGGAAGAGAAAAGCATATATGCCAGGATGAAGGAGAAGGCAAAGATGGGGTGCATGGGAAATACCAAAGCTGAGCTTTGGCCTCTTCATGCTTCTGTCCAAGGCCAGACTGTAGAAGAGTTAGTGTTGCTTTGATCAATGGCTCTATAACTAATCTTCCTGATCAGAAAAATGGGAGACATAAGAATTTTTTGGAGATGTCAGATCTAGCCTTTAAGAATGCATGAAAAACAAAAAATTCTCAGAGATAAACTCTCTTTACTTAACCAAACCTGCAAGGGTAGGCTTTTCATTTGTGCTGGCCCCAGTGACAAGTGGTTCAGTTCCAGATATGTCCTGGGTCTTGTGATCACAGTCTTTCTTTTGAAAACAGTTGCTGACAATCTGTCACTCCTTTGTGTTAGAGCTCAGCCCTTTTGAAAATGAAGGGTATCAGCTGCTGTTGCTGTAGGTCCATTTCTGTTTTCCAGCAGGTGGGTGTGTCTGTTTCTTTCCTTTCATCTCCATCCAGGCTTTCTTCTTTCAAGCACTTTCCGGTTTGTCAAGCCAAGTATGCCTGTCATGTTGGAACTCAGCCCTGGGACACTCACCAACTTCTCTTTGTGTTACTATGTCCCTTGACTATGTTTCCAGTCTTCCTTATCTTCCTAAAGCCTACCAGTCCATTCACATGGTCATACATGTCTTCTGTTCTCTTTATTGTGGATGCTCAGAAACTGCCAGTTAACATTGTAGCCTCACCTCTTCTGTGTTGTGCTTTGTCTAGACTTGCCTTGGGCTTTCTGTCTGGGTCACCGTGGCTGTTCCATCTCTTTTATTTCCATTATTTTCTGTATCAAGTTATACCAAGTGCTTCAATAGCTACACTGAACTGAAATATTAGAGCTCAGTAGAAAGGGAGTGGGTTTCAGACTCAGGCTAGGATTGGAGTTCTCTCTTTACTACTTATTTGTAGCTCTGACAAAAATAATTGTGTCATAGAGTTGTGAAAAGTTAATTAAATAATATAGATATATGCCAGGCACAGCACCTATAATGATATATGTTCAATACATGTTAACAAATATTATTCATATTATTTTTGCATGAAAACTTTCCATACTATTTACTGTAGCCCACAATACTTTTTCTCATTGTACTTGTATAGATTTTCTTGGATTTGGGGTTTCAAGAGAAGTGGGAGACTAGGATATACAGCTCTTAACCATGTGACCTAAGAGCAAAGAGACTTGTGTGCAGGAGGAAGTGCTATGATTTTCAAGCATGCTACCTGCTGCCTACTCATAGCATAGGTTTCTCTCAGGACTAGGCCCTTGTTGGTCTTCGCCTGAGTGCTCTAGTGGTTCCTTCCTGAAGTACAAGCCATTCCAGAGGACTTGCTTGCTGGGAAGCATATGGTTTTCTCATATTGCGTTAAAGCAGGGATTCCCAACCCCGTGCCCGCGGGTGCCATGGCGCCCGCGGCCCGATTTGTGTGCGCCCACCATTATTTGACTGCATCAGAAGTTTTTCATAAACACGAAGTAAAACTAGAATTTATTTTTATACATTTGTTAGAATTTTAAAATATTGTTTGAGTATCTACACAGGTTTATTATATTCGTTGCTATGTTTGCGATATCGTATGTATAAGTGTTTCCCTAGCTGTCGCCTTTGTACATGTCGCGTCTTGTGTAGCCGCTGCGCTCTTTAAACTCTCCTCCACCCACCCGGGAGGCACCAAGTTGCCATTTTGATTGCGGTTGCTGGACTGATCGGGTCGTGACGGTTAGCTAGGATCACAGGGTTTTGATCTATTCGATTTTAAATGAACTAAAAGCGAGGTAGGTAATCTATTATTATGGTGGCAATTTGATATGATATTGTAGTTCTATAACTATTTTTATTTTTTTAGTCCTAAAATGAGTGGACCAAGTAAGAGAAAACGAACCTATAATTTTAACACAGACTGGGAGGAATCATGTTGTTTCATTCATTTAAAAGGTAAATGCATTGGCCTGTTGTGTGGCAGTAGTATTGCAGTGCCGAAAAAACATAATGTTGAACGTCACTTTCAGACAAGTCTTACCACTTTTGATATGAATTATCCACTTAAATCTGAAGTAAGAAAGAAAAAAATAAATCAACTAAAATGAAGTTTAATTACTCAATAGACTGTTTTCACTAGACATGTGGAAAAATCTAAAAAGGCAACCATTGCTTCTTTCAAAATTTCTCACATGCTCGCAAAGAAGAAAAAACCTTTCCAGGATGGTGAATTGTTCAAAGAAGCATTTCTGACTGCTGCCGATTGTTTGTTTGAGGAATATTCTAACAAGCGTGAGATTATGTCGGCAATACAAGACCTACA
>PVKE010010625.1:0-42038 GCA_004027555.1 Craseonycteris thonglongyai | reverse complement strand
TTATTTCGCTTAATAAGATGGTCTCTAGGTCCATCCATGTTGCCAGAAATGACTGTATTTCATCATTTCTTATCGCTGAGTAGTATTCCATTGTGTAAATGTACCACATCTTCTGTATCCAGTCATCTATCGAAGGGCATTTTGGTTGTTTCCATGTTCTGGCCACTGTGAACAGTGCTGCGATGAACATGCGGGTACACTGTTTTTCTAAAGAGCTGTGGTCGTCCTCGGATGTGGCCTTCACTGCCACCTCCTAGCTAATCTCCCCAGAAGTAAATGAGGATCTTCCTGCCACTGCCAATAGATGCAGAGGCTGAGAAAGCAGGTCACCATCACCCTGTCCTTCCCTTCCCCCTGTAACTCCTCCTCCTTGACAGCTTGTGCCATCTGAGAGCAGCAGGGGTGGGGCTCAAAGACATAATACTCAGTATCTTCATAATAAGCAAGCATTCCATTTTGCTGCAAAGGAGACCCTGATTCTTAGGGGCCATGGCAGAGACTAGGTGGGGTAGAAAGTTCTGGACCCTAAAACCTGCAGAGGCCAAAGAGGAAGGCCCAGGAGGCATCTCCAAAGGGCCCAGGGCAATCCATAAAAGTTCAGGCTTGTGGCCAGCATCGGGGTCCCTTTGGCCCCGGAGCTTTTGGCTCTCTGCCCAACAGGCTGTGAGTGGGCCCAGGCCCCTCTGGAAGCTTCCCAGAGCATTTCTGCATCCCCACCCCTTCCACCTGGCCTTCCCTTGCTGCCTCTGCCCCATGGTTTCCGTTTCTTTCCTTGTTCACCTTCTCCCTTCTCCTTTTGCTTTTGAAGTATTTTCTGGGAAGCCCACTGAAGCCTGTGGATGTCTCCCCACCCCATATCCTTCCCATTTGTCTTATGTGCATTATTTTCCTGCTAGAATTTCCGGAGTGGAGTCCCACCATCTGTGGCAGTCAGCATACATAGCACAGTGGTTAAGGCTATATAAGCCCTGGAGCATGACTTCTTGGGTTCAAATCCCAGCTTTGCCAATGATTAGCTGAGTTAACCCCTCAATGCCTCAGTTTCCCCATCTCTAAAATGAGGACATCTTCCTCCCAGGCTCCCTGTGAGAATGAGACAAATTAATCTAAAATGTTGCACTTCAAATAGCGCTCATTACATAATAAGCATTCACTCATAAATTCATTTTTGTTTTGTTTTGTGTTCTCTCCAAATTTGCTCCTCCAAAGTAGGGTTCCCCAGGACAAACCCTGAACTGATGTGGCTCTTCCTCAAGGTTCTCGTTATTTCCATTTTCCGAGGTTGGGTTCTGGAGCTGGGGTTTCTTTCCTGTGAACGTTGTGTGTGTGAGGGGGGTAGAATCAGGGTATGGGGTGAGAGTGCAGCTGCGCCTGCCCTTTTGACCTCATGGGAGAAAGCAGCAGCCTAGTAGACACAAGAGGTCAGCTCAGCTCTTTGGTTTTAAAGCCTTTAGGCCCTGCCCCCAGCAGGAGCTGCTGAGAAAAGACTGGAAAACAGTCTCCAAAGGGAAACTGGTGTTTTCTGGAAAATTGCCTTCCTGCTCCGCCTCTTTGTGTGTTCCTGCAGTCTGTTCTCTGGGCAGAAATGTCTGGAAAACAATGACTCATGTACTAGACTGTCACTGGGCCCACCAGGGCCACTCCCTGGCCTCCTGTGCTGCCCTGAGAAAGATCAGCATCCCCAGAGACCAGGCTGGGGATGAGACTTCCCTGAAGGAGCTCTCTGTGATGCTTGTTGATATGTGTTTTCTGAGCCCCACCAGGCAGTGGAGCAGGGGAGCTCTTCTCCCTGCACACACTGGGTTCTCAGGTAGCCATGGCCTTCAGGTGTGGCTAGATCCAGTGCCTCTGAATGATTTCCTTTCCTGTCTCTTGGCCCTGCTTTCCTCTGTTTTTGGCATCATTCTCAGACTCCATGTGGAGACTAGGCTGCCACTACCAGCTCAGACTTATACCAGCCATGCTGAATGCGGTTCTGGAGTTTACAGGGGAGTAAAAACGAATTTCAGGGGGATGCTGGGATGGTTCAGGGAGTTGAGTTCTCGCTTTGCAGCCTCAGGGACTGAGGCTTAAATCCTGGCCCTGGCCCGTGTGGACCCATATGCTGAACTAGGGTGTGCTTCCCATGTGGGGGGCCCCCCAGCTTGGTTCTCATCCCCCCCCTCCCCACCCCGTTCAGCCCCTGGTTCCTGCTTTGCTCGGACCCCACCCACATGTGTGGAATAAGCCCATGTGAGGGCTGGTGGTGTGGGGCTATGGAGACTGCTCTGGGCCTCCCCCTTCTCTCTGTCTCTCTCTCTCTCTGTCTGTCTCTGTCAAAAACAATTAAAAAAAAAAAAAGTATTTCAGGAATTAATTTCCTGTGTTTCTGATTGCATCACACATGATCTGAGTTGGTCCCTGTGTCCAGGGGTGTAGTGTTCTGATTGGTCAGGCCTGAGGTCATCAGGGGTCTTGTCAACTCTGACCTAGTCCTTGAAGACAAAGAGGGAAGAGTGGGGTGGTTGCCCAGGATAATCTAGGTGGTCTTGCAGGAAAAGGAGGAGTGGACACTGGGCAGATAGGTACAAGAGATGTTCATCCTGAGTCTATAATGGTGCTGTAGGAACCCTGGGGAGAGAGTACATCACTCCACCTGAGGGAATCTGAGAAAGCTTCCTAAAGAGAAGGACATTTGGAGCTGGGTGTTGAAGGATGACTAGGACATTGTAAAGTGGAAGAACAGGGGCAACACTGAGGTTGTGATCCATTGGATAGTGAAGCAGGCATTCTGCCTTATCATTGCTCACATGTCCCATCTTTGTGTCCAGCGATGGTCCCTTCTGCCGGATCTGCCATGAAGGAGCAAATGGGGAGAGCTTGCTGTCTCCATGTGGCTGCACTGGCACACTGGGTGCTGTGCACAAGAGCTGTCTGGAGAGATGGCTTTCCTCGTCCAACACGAGCTACTGTGAGCTGTGCCACACGGAGTTTGCAGTAGAGAAGCGGCCCCGGCCCCTCACAGAGGTACGTTTGGAGCCTGAGGTTGGAGTGAGCAGAGGGGAAGAAGGCAGGCATGGGCCTGGAGGAGGGAACTGCCCTGAAGGATCCTGTTGGGCTGGGGAACAGCTTCTCTATAGGTTGGACCTCTCCCACCCCCTACCTCAGGGTGGATTCTGCTGATAGGGGTGGGTAGCCAGGCCTGAGGTTCCAGACCTGACAGACACTGTGCCCCCACCCTGATTTGGTCACTTCAGGTAACCCCTGAAGCTGAGACCTGAAGAATGAAAAGGAGCCAGCAATGTCAAGAACCCAGGGAAGGGCAGTCCTAGAAGAGGACACAGCAAGTGCAAAGGCCCTGAGGTTAGGAAGAGCTCGATGTGCTTGACAAAGTGCAAGTGGCTAGAGTGGAGCAAGTTAAGCAGGAGGAGAGTGACATGGAAGGGGGTGGTAGCAGCCACACTGGGCCTTGTGGGCTGTGCCTGGGAGCTTAGACTTCACACTGAGTGCAATGGGCCAGGGTTGAGATAGGGTATTCCCAGGCATGCCACTTGCCTCCCTGCTCCCCAGAGCCTTGCTGGCTGCTTGGGTGCCCTCTGTGCTCCTCCCTGCCCAACTTGGCAGAGGGCACCTGAGAGCTACAGGGTGATATTACTGGGCTGAGGTGTGGACTCCTGGAAAGGGCCCTAGCCCACCTGGGAGCTGGGCTCTTTGAGAACAGTGGGAGGGAGAGCTGGCCCCTGCCTGCACTCTGCCTTTCTCTCTCATGCTCCAGCCACATGGGCTTCTTCCCCACCGTACTTTGTCCAGTTTATACACTCCCTACTCAGGGCCTTTGCACCTGCTGTTCCTGCTGCCTAGAGCTCCATCTCCCCCATTCCATTCTTCATGTGCTCCTTCTGCTCATCTGGTTTTCCTCAGTGTCTCCTCCTTGGCAAGGCCTTCCCCTCCCTGACCACTTGCCCCATTTTCATACCTCACCCCACTAGCATGGGAGCTCTGGGAGGTTAGGGACCCCTTCTGTCCTGTTTACCAGAATTTTATGAGTGAAGCTCATTTCTCTTGCCCAGTCAGCTGTGGCAAGCAGTGTAACACAGGGGTCAAGGGCAAAGAACCCCTGGGCAAGCCTTGGTTTTGTGGGTGACTAGCTGTGCAAGGTTGCACAAATGAGTAAGCCCCTCTGTGTCTCTTGAGTTTCTCCATTTGTAAAATGGAGCAAAAATGCCCAGTAGGGCCTGGCTCACTGAAGGCTCAATAAATATTTGAAGGAAGAAAGAAGTGAGGGAGGCGCCAGGCAAGAGGGTGGTCCTGCAGGGCCTAGCAATCATGATGGGTGTCACCAGAGGGAGGTGCAGGGTCTGGAGGTCCTATACCCTATCCCTAGGTAGGGGTTAGTGGAGGGTGATGGTGTGTAGCACCTCTCAGCAGCTCCCCCCTTCCACCTACAGTGGCTGAAGGACCCAGGGCCTAGGACAGAGAAGCGGACGCTATGCTGTGACATGGTGTGTTTCCTGTTCATCACGCCATTGGCTGCCATCTCAGGCTGGCTGTGCCTGCGTGGGGCCCAGGACCACCTCCGGCTGCACAGCCGGCTCGAGGCCGTGGGGCTTATTGCCCTGACCATTGCCCTCTTCACTATCTATGTCCTCTGGACACTGGTGAGTAGCTGTCAGCTGGAGAGCGGGCGTCTAGGGGGTCTCTGGCTTGGATTGGAACAGCCAGGCCAGGGGTTTGGTCAGTGGCTTTGCAGGGGAGGGGCTCCCTGCCTGCCTGTGTGTGTGGACCTAGGTGGAAGCAATCCCCAGCGTCTCATGGAATTCCAGATTCTGAACCTGAGCCAGGCATCAGTCTTCTGCTCCAAAAGACCAGGGTACCTGGTCACCAGTGCTGAGTTCAAGCCCTGCCATTCATGAGCCTAGACAGGCAGACTGACTAAGACCAAAAGACAGAGAGAAAGAACAGGAGAATAAGAGACCTAGAAAAAGTGAGATCAAGAGAATGAGAGGAAAAGTGACTGGGACAGAGAGAGAGGGACTAGGGGGAGTTGTTCCAGGCCTCTGGCACACATTAGAACCCTTGCTCAGAGAGATAAGCCCACCCCTCATAGTCTCACCCCTCAAATATAACCACTATTATCCAGCTGTGGGGGCATTTCCTCCTCAAAAATTATTTTTCATTGCATCCACCAGCATTTTTAAAAAAGATTTATTTTGTTTTGACAGAGAGAGAGAGAAAGAGAGAAACAGACAGAGAAAAGGGGAAGCGCTCAGAGCAGTCTCCACAGTTGTACGTCATTAGTCTTTGGCATAGTTCCACTCCACACACGTGGGCGCAGGGCCATGCAGGGAGGGAACTGGGCCGGGGCCTCCCACATGGGAAGCACGACCCTGGAAGCTGGGAGCCTCCCACATGGGAAGCACACCCCAATTCAGCATATGGTTCCACATGGGTTGGGGCTGGGACTCAGTTTTCGGACCTCAGGGCTGCAAAGCAAGTGCTCAACCCTCTGAGCCATTCTGGCTTTCCCCACCAGCGTATTTGTTAAAATACAAATAGGATGAAACCATGGTACTGCTTTGCAGTCTGCTTGTTTTCACTTTGCTAATGTCCTTTTTTAAAAAAAGTGAGCCATCCAGCAGTCTTTAGTTGAATGGGAGTATTATAATGATTTAACAAATCCCTTCTGATAGGCTCTGGAATGCTATCCAGTGTTGGTTTTCCCTTCCCCTTCCCCCCCTTTTTTTTGCTTTTATGAACAATACTTTGGACAACAGCCATGCAAATGTTTCTTTGAACTTGCTTGGCCAAAGAGTATGAACCGTTGACATTTGTTTAAAAATACTTTTCA
This sequence comes from Craseonycteris thonglongyai, assembly GCA_004027555.1. NCBI lineage: Eukaryota > Metazoa > Chordata > Mammalia > Chiroptera > Craseonycteridae > Craseonycteris > Craseonycteris thonglongyai. The sequence goes on along the minus strand of PVKE010010625.1, from coordinate 36,211 downwards.
TTAACTTTGTTAGAACAGTTTAAGGTTCACAGCAAAATTGAGCAGAAAGTACCAAGTTCTCATAGATTCTTCCCCCACACATGCATAACCTCTTCCAATATAAACATGGCACCAGAATGATATATTTCTTACAGTCGATGAATGTACCGTACATTGACACATACTAGTCGTCCTATTGACAGGTACATCATTTTCACCACCCAAAGTTCACATATTAGGGGTCACTCTTAGTGTTGGACATGCTATGGGTTTAGACAAACGTATCAATATATGGACCCACCATTACAGTATCATAGTGAGTAGTTTCACTGCCCTGAACATCCTGTGCCCCATCTATTCATCCCTCCCTCCCTCCCCCTCTGGCACCCATGATCCTTTTATTGTCCCCATAGTTTTCTCTTCCAGAATGTCATGGAGTTGGTATCATGCAGTTTATAGCCTCTTCAGGTTGACTTCTTTCACTTAGTAACATGCATTTAACCCTCTTAGTGCTACCTTCTGCCAGCGGTACTAGTGAGAAATGCAAAGGGTAATTTAACTATGGTCTACATATGAGCTGATATATCGGCCCGCTGCACTTTTTGCCCGAGATGCAAAAGCCAATATATCAGCCTGTCGCACTAAAAGGGTTAAGGTTCTCCCATGTCTGTTTATGGCTTGCTAGCGCATTTCTTTTTAGTACTGAATGACATTACGTTGTCTGGATGTCCTACAGTTTATTTATCTATTCACCTCCTAACGGACATCTTGGTGGATTCCAAGTTTTGGCAATTATATGCTCTGTTGACATTTAATCCATTCCAAAAGGCTATAGCACTTCACTCCCACCCTCTAGGAGACCCCCTCACCTTTGCAGGGCCCTGAACACAGGTGGGGCTTTTTCAGGAGAGTGAATGGGTGTATGTGTACAGTCTGTATGAAAAATGCCCAGAGGCTGACTCTGCTTCTGGAAGCAAGAGCCCTGGCCCTGGTGTGTACCAGGGTAGGTGCCTCGGGGGTTAATTTGCCTCCCTTAGGGGAATGGAAGCCTGCCAGTTAGCCTTCCCACTCATCCCTGCACTGTCCTGCAGGTCTCCTTCCGCTATCATTGCCAGCTATATGCTGAGTGGAGGAGGACCAACCAGAAAGTGTGCCTGAAGATCCGGGATGCAGATGGCTCTGAGGCCACCCAGCACTCCCCGCTGGCAGCTGGACTCCTGAAGAAGGTGGCAGAGGAGACACCTGTGTGAAGACCTGGATGGCAGGGCCAGAGACAGCTGGCGATGCCCTGTCGTTTGGAAGGACGGAAACTGCCTGACCCTTCCTGCACGGCCAGAATGCTTCTTAGGCCAAAAGATGCCAAGCAGAGCCGATTCTGGGATCCTGTGTGAACATATTTTCAGATTGTTTTGTGCACTGTTGTACATGAGGAGAATAGATAGATGTGGTCCTGAGCTCCCAACGGAGCAGGCACTCTGACCTCATTCTGAGGTCCACTCGGCCCCTTGCGGGCCAGCAGCCGTGGCCATAGGCGAGTTGAGGGTGCCCATGGGGTGGGAGGTTCTGCAAGTTCTTGCCCTTCGCTGCACCTGGCAGGCTTGCTTTCCTGGCATCATCGACTTTATAAAGTTGCACCGCATTTTACAAACCCATCCTGAGTGAATAAAAGGAGCCCTTGCTGGATAAAATGGACTTGTCAATTACATTTTGGAACTGAGGCCTCAAAGTGAGGAACCTGGGACCAAGGGCTGGTTTGAGGGATCTATCGTGAAACAGCAGAAGAAGCCACATCAGTTTTCAAGTGAAGAGCAGGTAGCAGGTTTACATAATAAAGGATTTAAAATAAATATGCATAAGAACAGTTTCCACTTACTTTATATCTACTGTGGGCTAGATGCCATGCTGGGCCCTTTACACTCATTAATAACTCATGTCCACGCATATTGAGGGCCACCGTGGATGAGGCTCAGTTTGGAGTCTCCACAGGCTTTTCCTTTGACTCTCACTACCATCCTCAGCAGGAGGAATGGCTGTTATCTCCACTTTACAGATGAGAAGACTGAGGCCCAGAACAGGGAAGCCTCTCAGATCCCACAGTTCTAGGAAGCAGAGTTGGAATTGACTGGTCTGCATGGCCCCAATGCTAAGCTCTGTGCTTCTCCTGCTAGGAGGACTCAGGAAAGAAGCAGAATGATCATGCTAATAACAGCACCCACTTGAGCACTGTCTGAGCCTTTTACATTTGAGGGCTCTCTGCATCAGGTCATGTTTAATACTCAGAGCAGCCCTAAGAAGTGGGTTCTGGGGTTCTCTTATTAATCCCATTGGCAGATGAGCAAACAAGGCTCAGAGCAGTGTGGTCACTAGCCCAAGGTCATACATCCCTGATGGACCTAGCACAGTGTTCCATTCTGCATGAATTCCTGTCTGATCTGTGGCTCACCCACAGAGGAAGAAAAACTCTACTCTAGACTAGAAGGGCAGGGGGAGGCCAGCCTGGCCATGGAGTGGAGGGAACAGCAAAGGTTTCTCGAAACTGCATGGCCTGTAGACATAGTCTGACCGTATGTACTGTTTTAAATGGGACAGAGTTGACTGACCATACATACCATTTTAAATGGGATAGAAAACAAAAACAAACAAAAACGGTTCTCCCGTTTGAAACGGTATATATAGTCAGCCTATGTAGAAGGAGCAGCATGGCAGATGACAGTGCTGGCGTAATGTGATTGAGAGGCAGAGGGGTAGGAGTGAGGCAGTTAGACAAACTGGGCTTTATAGGCATTGGTGGTCTGCAGAAACAGAATTATACCCTTCTTGCCTCTGCAGCTGCTCATTACCTGGGCCTGGCACCTCCCTCCCTCAGGCCATCTTTGCAGAGAGGCCCCAGGATATGCCATCATGAAAAGAGAAAGCTGTTTCTTTGCAGATCTCTTCTAATACTTTCAATTACTGTATGTCCAGGAGAAAGCTGTAGGTTGGTGCTAGGCTGTCTTTAATGACCCCTTAACCCTGGCAAAGAGAGTAAATTTTAGGCTCAGAGCCTTTGGCAACATGCATGCCTGAATTTATACATTAATATCATCATCATCTTATTTATTTTTTACAATAAGCTACTTATAGCAAGTTTTCAATATGGGCTGTGATGTAAAGCACAATTTTAAAACATACTTTGAAAGGAAAGTGTGAAGGAAATAATAGTTCAGAAGATGGCAAAACTCAGGAATCTGGCAGTATTGGGTCAAGTCACCAGCCTGCAGGAAGAGCCTAGACTGGAAGAGTTTGTCTCAGCCAGGGTCTATCTTGTTCCTAATCTCCAGTCAAATTCACTGCTGGAGAAAGTATCTGAGAGGTGGCTTCTTGTCCCTGATGCTTTGCATTGGGACTCTTCCTGATTCTGACAGACTGCTCTGGTCTCTTCCACCGTCTTTGAGCCCTGCTGGGCAAGGAAATTCAGAGGTTTGTGAAGCTTCTTCCCCAGGGGTCGCTCCAGTGTAAGAAAAGTCTTAAGTAGTGGAGGGTGGTAAACAGATTCCAATGGGGTTATGGAAGAAGAGTTGGTGTGCACAGTGGATTTTAGTAGAGATTTCAGGAAGAGGCATGGGAGTAGGAGGGACTTTAACATGGGCCAGACAGAGAAAGTAATTCTTTGAGACAGGTGAGTTTGGGAAGTATATGGGAATGGAAGTGGAAAGAGTATGGAGCATAGCCTCCTGTAGACAAATTTATCCTGTGGGTCTGGAGTTCTCAACCTGTGTTAGAAACACCAGGCAGAATTAAGCAGCTGGGAGGGCGTGGTAGGTGAGATACTTTCCTAGAACCTAGTGGAATGTAGTCATTTTGTGAGAGAGGTGGGGAAAAAACAAACAAACCAAAAACAAAACAAAACATGTTCCTTTTGTGAGCCTAGAGTTGGTGGCAACTTCTGCAAGATTCGGTGAAGTATTTCAAAGTTCCAGACATCAGAGAGATGGGCTGCTGGGGCAGGGAGCCTGATGCCCCTGAACACACCCCTAGACTCTGGCCTCTTTCCTGGGCTCTGCCTATAACAGCCCTGAAAACCAGTTTGAGGACAGGGACAGCCCTTAGGGCTGAGGGTCAGGTAGGAAGAAGCCCCAGTTACGGTTAATGGGATCTCCTGACCTGTAGTTCATTTCTCCCATCACATTTGGCTTCTGGCTTGAGTTCATCCACTCAGGAAACATGAATACATAAGTCTTCACCCATGGGTTTTGGCTGTTGGTTCATGGGTTCAGTGAGAAAGACTTAGGTCATGGGCTCAGCACCCAGGAGCTCTCAGCGTGGTGGGGAGACAGGCCAGACAGTACCTAGATATTTTTGGTGCAGGATATTTGCTTAGAGACATAGTATTTTGCGCACCAGTCCTACAGCCTGGCCCATTGGTATTCTGCCCTTGCCTGGCTAACTGCATTATATTCGAGTAAACAGAACTTTCGCTGCTCCTCTGTCGCAACTGATTACAGAAAGCTAGAAGTGGGGAAGCCGGGATGGCTCAGTGGGTTAAGCGCTCACTTTGCAGCGCAGGGGACCCAGGATTGAATCCCAGCCCGGCCTGTGTAGACCCATGTGCTGAACTGGGGAGTGCCCCCAGTTCAGTTCTCTGTCTCTGTATCTGTCTGTCTCTCTGTCAAAAAAATACCATATTTTCCGGCGTATAAGACGACCCCCTAATTTTACAGTTAAAACATAGGTTTAGGCCTATATTCGCTGTATAAGACTACAGCCTCGGAAGTGGGGGGTAGTCTTATACAGCGAATATAGGCCTAAACCTATGTTTTAACTAAAATTAGGGGGTCGTCTTATACGCCCGTTCGTCTTATACGCCGGAAAATACGTAATTAAAAAAAAAAGGAGGAAAGCTGGAAGTGACTAGGTCTGGGTGAGCAGTGGGAAGATGACTCCCGCTCCCAGGCCTCGAGAGGGAAGAGTATGCAATAGGATTCTAACTGGAGTTGCGGTAATTGAATGAGTAACAGTGCCGGTCCGCGCCTGCGCACGGGGGGCGTGGCCCTGGGCAGGGGCGTGGTCCAGGCTGGGAGGGGCCGAGGTGGGAGCCGGGCGGAGGCGTGCGCAGTCGTTACTGGTCGCTCCGGATCACGTGAACGCGCAGGCGCACGGCCGTTCAATCCGCTCCCTCACACAAAGCCCAAGACGCGGAGAAAATGGCGGCAGGGGTCGAAGCTGCGGCCGAAGTGGCGGCGACGGAGCCCAAAATGGAGGGGGAAAGCGGTGCGCCAGGCGCGCCAAGCGGTAACGGAGCTCCGGGCCCGAAAGGGTGAGCATTCCACGGCTCCTTGTCCCGGGTTGGATACTTCCGCGGGGGCCAGAGTGTCTCCGTTAAGTCTGTTGGCCACCCCCCCCACCAGCGCGGCCTCGGCCCCGGCCTTCCCTTCGGGTCCCACTGAGTATGGGGGCCGCCAAGGCCGTGAGAAGTGAAACCTGGAGTCCTCGGGAGCACCTTAAGCATTGCTCCTCTCTCCCAGGCCTCGGGCCTGTACTCTACCGGCTCCTCTAGGCCGGGTCCGAAGCCGAGGCCTCGGGTCCGGCCTTTGCGCACGGGTTGATTGCGTGGGCCCGCCCCAGAGACGACGAGTCCCCGAGTGCGATCGCCTGTCGAGTGACCTTGGGCATGTGGTTTCACATCTCCAATCCATCCGATGCCCGCAGTCTCAGTTGCCCGATCCCTAAAGTGGGGGGAGGGTAGTGCGCGCACAAGGTTTGGCGCGTGGTCGGTCTGGGTAAACGGTAGCGGAGGCGGCTAGGTATCCGCAGGGACCGCGAGGCTGGCCCCGGGCACCTCCTCTTCCCCTCCCCCTCCAGCGCACGCCGTCCCCCTCTCCCGCCCGGCGTGATGTGCCGCGGTCTGGACCGCCCCTCGCCCCACGCTCTCAGGTCCTGGCTTCGGTCCCTCCCCGCGTCCCTCATTTCCTCCCCAGGTGCGCAGTAGTTATTTGTAGAGAGATCGGACCTGCTGCACCTTGTTTACCCTTAGAAACAAACAAAATAGGAAAAAAGAAAACATCCGTGTTCTAGGGGAAAAGTTTTCATCATTCGTTCGGCTGGCCACTTACAAATTCTGTCACCTTTCGAGTCCTGCTTGGGACTCTGTCACGGATCCTTGGTTTAAAAAATTTTCTTAAAGTATCATCGTGTGTCCCCGTGAAACCTACCGGTACTCGTTCTGATTACAGTCACCTGAGAGGGGAAGGCTGGGCACATTTGATGTCCTACAGGTTTTTTAAAACTGGTAACATACATAATATAAAACTTAAATTTTTAACCATTTTATTTATTTATTTTTAAAAAATATTTATTTATTTTTATTGTTTTTTGACAGACAGAGACAGAGACAGAGGGAACTGAACTGGGGGAGCTCCCAGTTCAGCATATGGTTCTGCACGTGCGGGGCCAGGATTTGATCCCTGGTCCCTGGCGCTGCAAAGTGAGCGCTTAATCCCCTGAGCCATCCCGGCTTCCCCCAATTTTTAACCAGTTTAAGTGTACGCTTCAGTGTCAATAAGTGCATTCATCATTGTGCAACCATCACCACTATCCATGTCCAGAACTTTTTCACACTCAAAAAACTAGCCATTAACTAATAACTTTCCATTCTTCTCTCCCCAGCTTGTTTCCTGAATTGTGTTGTCTCCTATGACTTTGCCTTTCTACACATTTTTAAAGTGCATAACTACTGTTTGTGGGGATTAAAAGTGAATGTAGTTAAAACATTTCATGTTAGTGAGCATTCACTAAATACTAGTTATGCTCAACTTTACTTAGGTGGTGGAGAGGAACAAAAATACCATGACTATTGGTCATGGGAAATCAATAGAAGGGCATTCTGAAAAGATTCCCAACACTTTACTCTTGAAAAATCTGGAAAGGGATGTGTTCAGTTTAGACTTCTTTCATCATCTGTCTAGGGCAGGGGTCTCCAAACTTTTCAGCCCGCGGGCCGCATTAACTATCAAACAGCAGTTTGGGGGCCGACTACACCCTCGAGGTCCAAATAAAAAAGAATCAAAACATAGATGTTGTTTTTAATTATTTATTTAATATTATTTTATTCAGATTAAAAGGTCTCCACGGGCTGGATGAGAGGGCCATCCGGCCTGCGGGCTGTAGTTTGGAGACCCCTGGTCTAGGGGAAGGAGTTTAGTTGGATTTCTGAGGGCCATGTTTGAAGGCCTTTATGATACATTTATTTCCTATATTATTATTATTATTATTATTATTATTTATTGTTTTTGACAGAGAGAAGGAGAGAGAGATACAGAGACAGAGAGAAGGGGGAGGGCCCCAAACAGTCTCCATAGTTATACATCGGTTTTTTCACATAGTTGCATTCTACAGGTGGGCGTGAGGCTGCACAGGGCAGGAACTGGGCCGGGGTCTTGCCCTGGTGAGAACTGAACTGGGGGCACTCCCCAGTTTAGCATATGGGTTCACACGGGCTGGGGCAGGGATTCGATCCTCGGTCCCCAGGGCTGCAAAGTGAGCGCTTAACCCACTGAGCCATCCCGGCTTCTCTATATTATTATTTCCAAGCATTTGTCACAGGCTGGAGTGCTGCTAGCACTGTTAGCTTGAGGACTTGAATTAGTTACGGATTATATAGAATTTGGGGTACTTAGAAAATTTCCCATTTTTCACTTCATTTTCAAAGTCATTTTGTGACTGATTTATTTGAAAAACAACATGTAGACTAGTCAACTTAAATTTAGTATAGATTTCTGGGGAGGCAATGTTAGTGTTAACTCTGTTTTGCAACTGAGAAAAAAATTTTTTAACGTTGAGAAAACGGGTTAAGGTAATTGACCCCAAGAGTCTAGGGAAGGCCATCTTAACTCCAAGGCCCTTGCTACTTCTAAATTACAATACTACCCTGGTAACCTTTCACTAAACAGTCTTTTGAAGTGTTTTGTTTAAACTAGATTCTCTGCTTTGCAATGATTTGAGAGCTGCCTCTTTTTTTGCACTGTACTTTAAAAAGTGCTTGTGTACTTGATAAAAATAATTTTTGAGGCACATTAGTTTGTAAGCTTAGGATTAGAATAGGAGTCTCTGGGTTTGAATGCATGCTGCCAGGTCATTCACTTGGTTGTTTGATTTTATTCATGGTTAAACAAAGAGTTCGCATAGATTAGGTTGCTTGTTTCTTTTTCAGGGTTCTAAGGTGGACTCTACTATTACCATGATTTACAGTCATAGTTAAAAGCTGAATTAGTTTTTGGGTAGTCTGTGAGTACAGTGCCTAGGTTTCCTCAGCCACTGACTGCCCTAGTTTGTTTTAAAACCTAATCAATACAGTAAAACTTTCAGTTAACTGGCACCCATGGGGATTGGTAGATGCTGGATAAATGTACCTGGAATTTAAGTGGCCGGTTGCTTGAGTGCGGGTTAACTGGGAATCTACTGTATGTGCAGTGGTACAGGGCTAGCAATGAATCAGTCCCCTCCCTACTGCCCTCAAGAAAATTATTGGTAGGAAAATATATCACTGTCACAGTCACTTTGTGCCAAGTCTCCTTTAAATCTGTAAGTGTCAATAATAACCTTTTCAGACAAAGTAACTGAGGCCTGGCAAAGAGATGGTGATGTTGAGCTTTAGGCATTGATGCAGGACCCTACCTCTTAAGTCACCTTAAATGTTGCACTTAACATTTACCAAGCTGCTTTTTGTTAGGTTGGTTGTTGACTCTTACCACATCCCTGTGAGCTACCACGGACACAGGTTATGCTGGTTTTACTGGTAAAGAACCAGAGGATGAGCTTGAGGAACTTGGTAGTTAAGTTTAAGTGTTGGACCTAGAGCTAGAATAGTGCTATCCACATCTTAGATGCATTAGAGGAGCTCAGGATTGAATGGATTTCTGTGAACAATCATTCTACATAGGGATAGTTCTCAAGGGATTGGGGGCCAGGGGTGGAGAGTCTTTACCCTCAGAAACTTTTCAAGATTTCAGGGTATTGGGTTTGCCATTTAGAACTACACTATGGGTAGAAAGTTGCTGGAAGTATTATGAGAGTATTATACATGGTAATGCAGTGGAGGCATAAGGGAGGGTGGGGATTCACTGTTTGACACAGTGAATGTAGCAGTCATTTGTGGAGTATGCATTCTTTTTTTTAGTTGTGATCTTATGTACATTGTAATTATAGTGTGGTGGAACAGACAGTATAAATTATCAATTTTCAAAGATAAGTCAATTCCAAAGCCATATTAACTATAAATTAACCGTATTTTAATGACTTAAGGTACTTACAGATATTTTAGGTTTATCTTTATTGATGTATTGTGGAATAGGTTGATAGAATGTCAGAAAAAGTTTTGGATATGTTGATTCTATTTGGAATTTAAGGTGGATTCTTGGGTGCCTGAAGCAGGTAGAATCAGAATCATTGGCAATTGGGAATTGAGAGCCAGTTTGTAAGGAGAGTATTGATTGGTAAAACATTTAGCTGGCCTATGTAGATCACTTACTGTGGCTTTACAGTAGGTTTCTTTGAAACATTACAAATTTGTTACTTTATGTTGGAGTTACAAGCCAAGTTATTGGCATTTGAAATTTAACAAACATGAGAAGAAACTTAAAAAAAAAAAAGTATAATTGGCAAGATAAACTGCACCTATTGGAAACATACAATTTGGTAAACATCAGTATATGAAACCCTCACTGAATCAAGATAATAAATATATCCATAACCCCCAGAAGCCTTTTCTCACCATTTTGTAATCCTCTCGGTCCCCTCTTTCCCCAACCCCTAAGGCTCCCCCAAGGCAACCTTGGGTCAGCTTTCTATCCGTGTGCATCAGTGGTTCTCAACTGCGATTTCCCTCCAGAGGACATTTGGAGTTGTCTTGGCTACATCTTCAAGACTGAGGGGTGTGTTCGCTACTGGCATCTCTTGGGTAGAGTTCAGAGATGCTGCTAAACATCCTGTAGTGCACAGGGCAGCCACCCACAACAAAGGATTGGCTGGCACAAGATGTCAGTAGTTACGAGTTTGAGAAACCTACTGTTTAGTTTGCCAGATTAGATTTTCTCAAATACAGAGTTTTATATGATAGAATCATACCATATATACTCTTTTTGGGGGGTCTGGTTTCTTTGAGTATAATTATTTTAAGATTGTCTGTGTTATGTGTAGGTCTTTTTGTTGAGAGTATTTAAGTGTATGAATATACTATAATTTGTTTATTCATTTAACCTGTTAGACCCAGTTAAGCATATGGGTCTGTACAGGCCGGACCTGGGATATGATCCTTGGTTGGCCCCCCAGGGCTGCAAAGTGAGCGCTTAACCCTCTGAGCTATCCCGACTTCCCCTGAATATGTGTCTTGAGTTAGATTTCTTTAAGGATGGTTCTCTCCACTCCAGTTCTGTCAAGAATAAAATTTATGGTGATTGTTAGGTTTAAGAAAAGGTCAGTTTTTAAACTGGAAGTGACAAAGAGATCTAATGCCTTTTACTTAGGAGGAAACTTCTCAGAGTGAGGAAGTAATTAGCCAGAGAACGATTTGGGTACTGTGGTGCTGTTCTCACACACTGGGCATAATCTATATGAGCTGCTTTCTCAGTGGCTAGCCCATGTGATGTGGATTAACCTCAAACCAAGTACCAGCTTCTGTGGTTAAATTGAGTAGTTTATTCTTAGCCCTACAAATGCATGGGCAGGATTCACCTAGATACTTAGTTACTTGCTTTGACTGTAATTAGTTATTTTACATTTTGTAACAAATGGGTGAGCTGAGCAGTCTGAAAAAAACACAGACTGCAACTGTTACTGTGACATGGACCCTGTGTCAGAATGTTTTAAAATGTAAATCAGAATATTTGGGTTTCAAAAGACGCCAGTTATATTAAAATTAATTTCTATCGACAGACCCTCTGTAGGTCCATGAAATACAGATTAGGTCTACATTTTATAAATTTTTACTGACACTTTCCTCCTCTTATGTCAAGAGTAAGCATTTGACAGATATGTTGTTAGGCAGATTTGGGTGCAGGGTTTATGTGGAGTAAACACAGCCTGTCTGAGATCTGTTTGTGGTGTGCAGCCAGCTTGAGGAGGGTCTGTTGTGAACCTGGGTAGACAGTAGAGAATTCTAGGAATCTGAGGACTTGAAGTGGCTGTACCTCTTACATCTGCCAACTTATGTGAAGGGAGGTCTAATGCATGTTAGTATAGTTCAGGCTGTGGAGGAAGTGGCTTTCCTTAGTTTTGTCTAGGATGAGTTATCACTTGACACCTTTGTATTTGGATATGAGAGAGCCAGTTAAAAAAACTTAGGGGGGGGTGGTGCGGGGTAGCTCAGCAGTTGAGCACTTGCCTTGTACCGTAATCATGAGGTCTGAGGTTCATTTTCCAGCCCTGGCCTGTGCAGTCCCAGATACTGAACTGGGGCACAGCTGGTAAACACCAGGATGGCACGGTGGTGAAGGTTCTCACATCCCATGCAGGATGCCCCCTGGTTCAGTTCCTGTCCCACGTAGCCCCATACCAACCTTTGTGGAATGCAACTTTGTCACAACTAATGTTGTACAACTCCCCCCCTTCAGTGTCTCTGTCTCTCACTTCTCTCAAACAATAAAATCTTTAAAAAGAAAAAAACCGAAAAACTTAGGGGACTACAAAAAGTTGCTAACTTGGGGAAGTTGGGATGGCTCAGTGGGCTAAGCATTCTCTTTGCAGCCCTGGGGACCGAGGCTCGTATTCCGGCCCCGTGTGGACCCGTGTGCTGAATTGGGACATGACCCCCAGTTCAGTTCTTGCCAGGGCAAGCTTCCCATGTGGGAGTCCTCCGGTTCCACACCTGGCTTGTGGGGGGCATGCCTCCCATGTAGGAGGCCCCTGGTCTAGTTCCTGCCCTGTGTGGCCCCCTGCCCACCTGTGTGGAGTGAAACTATGTGCAGGACTGATGATGTACAACTATGGAGACTGCTCTGGCCCTCCCCCTTGTCTTTGTGTCTCTCTGACTCTGCCAAAAACAATAAAATCTTGAAAAGTTGCTAACTTCACAATTTTTCCAAGTATATACGGTACATTAAAAGAAAGTCCTCTATCTACCATCCAGTGTTTAAACACTACTCTCCAACACAAGAATAATGATCAGCCCTTTAATTTAAATAAAAGTATTTTTGTCAGTAATCAGGACTTATAGTCTTGGCATTTTGTTTGTATTCTATTGCTGTTATGGATCACAAAGCCTCCACTAGTATCTGGTTTGGGAGTCACAGGATTCTCACTGGTGGAAAGAACAGGGCCCAGGAAGCAGACTGAGAGGAAGAATTTCCTTGTTGCTGACTCCCAGGTTGCTCCTGGTCAGCACTTAATGGGTGTCTGCCTGTGATCAGAGGGGGCTGAACTTGACCTGCAACTTTGGGAACAGCTCACTTGGATTACATCCTGGGCTTCCAGCCTGATGATGTGTGCTTTTGTGCTTTGGAAGTTTGTGTTTCTTGTGAGGCATTTTATGTCTCAGTCTAAGCTGAAATTGTTTGCAGAGAACTTAGAAATGAACTGTTACTGCACAGAGCCACCTAACACACCAAGGTAAAAAATACTACACGAAAGACCATGCCACAAAAGCATTCACCCTTCTTTGCTGAAGGTGGGGTTGTTTGTGTGCTGTCTTTTACCTACCAGGATGGTTCAAACTTGGATTTTCCTTGCTTCAATGTAGTGGGGTTTTGTAGAGAATGGATTTTTACTCTTTAAAAAATTTTTTTTGTTATGGTAATATATGTAAGCTGCCATTTTGACCATTTTTTTTTTTTATCTTTTTATATTTATAGAGAGTAATTATTTTATCTTCAGTGCATATTTATTTTTTTTATTTTACTTTTGACAGATAGAGAGAGAGACAGAGACAGCTAGAGAACCGAACTGTGGGAACTCCCCAGTTCAGCATGTGGGTCCGCCTGGGCCGGAGCCGGGATTCGATCCTCGGTCCTCGGGGCCTCAAAGCGAGCGCTCAACCCGCTGAGCCGTCCCGGCTTTCCCATGACCATTTTAAGTGTATAATTTAGTGGCATTAAACACAATGGTGTCCGTTATACCACTTCCACTCTCCCATTTCCAGAGCTTTTTTTATCTCCCCAAACAAAAACAATACCCATTAAACCAGGGGTGTACAACCTTTTGGCTTCCCTAGGTCACATCGGAAGTGTTGTCTTGGGCCACACATAAACACACTAACAATAGCTGATGAGCTTAAAAAAAAAATCTCAAAAAAAAAATTTCAGTATTTTAAGAAAGTTTACAAATTTGTGTTGGGCCACATTCAAAGCCATCCTATGTTGCATGCAGCCTGCAGGTTACAGGTTGGACAAGCTTGCATTAAACAATAACTGCCCGTGCGCCCCTGCCCCCCCAACCTGCTCTTTGTCTGACTTATCTGACTTAGCATGTTTTCAAAATTCATCTGTGATGCGCATGTATCAGCACGTCATTCCTTTTAGTGGTTGAATAATAACTTTATTCCATTCATCTGTTGGTGGACACTTGGGTTGTTCCTGCAATTTGGCTATCATTAATATAAATAAATAGTGCTGCTATTGTATAAGTACCTGAGTCCTTGCTCTCAGTTCTTTGGGGGTAGATAACCTGAGTGCAATTGCTGGGTGATATGGTAATTATATGTTTTAACTTTTTGAGTAACTGCCAGACTTTTCTGTAGCAGCTGCACCGTTTTATATTCCTACTTAAAACGATTTTTTTTTTTTTAAGATTTATTTACTGTTTTTGACAGAGAGAGAGAGAGATACAGAGTCAGAGACAGAGAGAAGGGGGAGGGCCCAGAACAGTCTCCATAGTTGCGCATCATTGGTTTTTCCACATAGTTTCATTCCACAGGTGGGCGGGGCTGTACAGGGCAGGAACTGGGCTGGGGTCTTGCCTCCGTGAAAACTGGACTGGGGACACTCTCCAGTTCAGCATATGGGTCCACACGGGTTGGGGCCGGGATTCGATCCTCGGTCCCCGGGGCTGCAAAGTGAGCGCCTAACCCACTGAGCCATCCAGGCTTCCCAACAATTTTTTAAAACACAACAAAAGGCACTTTTATCTGTGAAGCTAAAATTGGTTGGGCCTGTGTGTACCACCTTATTCCTGTTCCATGAAATCTTGTAAATCTCTTGGTGTTTCTATCGTGGAATTAGAGCACCTGAGGTGTAGGGAGTTGGCCCTCATTCCCATCCTTGTTACGGTCTCATAGTGTGTGAAGGCCTAGCATACTTTTTGGGGGATAGGTGGGTTGAGGAGTGCACTACAACAACTTTCTGTGGAACATTTTAGTTTGTCTCACTAGAATTAAGTTTTGTATTGTGGAATTTTGTGTGGAATTGTAAACCTGGCAAAATAGATACTGTCTTTCATATTGTAGTAACATATGGACCCCCTTTTTTTTCGTCTTTTGAATTCAGTGAAGGAGAACGACCTACTCAGAATGAGAAGAGGAAGGAGAAAAATATAAAAAGAGGAGGCAATCGCTTTGAGCCATATGCCAATCCAACCAAAAGATACAGAGCCTTCATTACAAACATACCTTTTGATGTGAAATGGCAGTCACTTAAAGACCTGGTTAAAGAAAAAGGTAATGGTACTGGTGGTTGAGAAGGGTAAGAAGGACGGTGTGTCATCTTTTCTGTGGCTAATTCCTTGGTTATTTTTTGTCATTAGAAGCTGTTCTGGGTAGAGCATGTGTTCTGTCCAGGCTTGAGAGTTAAGCTCCCCCACCCTACTTTTTTTTCTGGTTACGCACCTGTGTGTCAAGCAGGGTAGTTGATATGGTCCCTCAGCCTACAAATGATTTTACTGGCTTAATGCTTAAGAGGACTTCACTTAAGCTTGAGGGGAAGTCTCTAGATGTGTTAAGGAAATTTTCTGAATTTTTCATATTAGGTGGGAAAAGTTTTTCCTTTTCTCTCGTTTGTGTGTGTGTGTGTGTGTGTGTGTGTGTGTGTGTGGTTTTTTGGGTTTTTTGTTTTTTTAAGCTTTTTAATTCTGGTGGAAAGGTAGTTTGTTTAAATTTTGTGGATGTCTTCCTGGGATCAAAATTTGGTAGCTGGAACTTGTGCTGCTCAGATTCTAAATTACAAAAATTAGCTTGTGTTTAAACTGTTAGCCCCACCCCCCCCCAATCCGGGGAAAAACTTCGATAGATTGGCAATTGGAGAGCTTAAAATAAGGCATCTCCTGTGTACTGCAGTGCCTTCAGGTACACAGGTCACTGCCCAGGTGTCTTAAATTCCCGCCTAGGTCAGGGGAAGCAACTGAAGCTCTGTTGCCACCAGGAGGTATGAGGGAGGTTGGTTGTCCCCATGGTCCTCTGCCTCACACCCCTTCACACACTAGGTGTGTTCTTTCTTTCCATGTTTGTTCTGCTGCTTCTGTCTTCCTTTCTTTCCTGATTCTTGGCCCTGCTGGTGGCACTCAGGGCTAAAAAGATTGCTCAGCCCGGTTTAGACAAAACTGTTTGATAGAGAACAGTTTGTCTTAATTCCTCAAGGTCTCCCTTCACCCCCATCCCCAAGGGAAGCCTAGACTCAAATTACCCTTAAATGGAGTCTTTTTGAAGGACTGAAAGGTATTGGTTTTCTGGAGCATTCATAATGAAAAGAGATTTGAGCTTGATTTGTCAAATGATTAACAGGCAGAGATGCCACTTGGATAGGCCATTTTGGTATGTGTACTGGTGCTCCCAGCATTGGGTTTTGAAAATATGAATGGCCCACTGCCATCATTGTCCCATCACTTGATTCGACCATGACATTCCAGAAGCACTAGGCACTGTGAACCACTCTGTAACAGTCATGTATGCTGTTCCCATGTAGTATTTCTCCAGATAACATGGATGGAAAAATGTTTTGGTGTGAGATTTGTTTTCCTGCCTTGGATCAGCCAAATCATTCCTGCCAATGCTCTTAGGGCAAGAGTGAAGTTTCTTCTTTTCGTCTGAAGGGCGTGTCATGTAGCATCCCAGATGCAGTGTTCTTGGTTTTTGGGACTGCTGCTTTAATACATGCTTAGAATTTCTGTACAGTACAGTTGGGTCTCAATTGCATTAGTTTTTGGAATAACCCCCAAATTTGTGTTCTCGTGATTTGGTTGAACCACTGAATGGATATACTTCCATTGATAATAAGGTATAGTAAGTAGTTCCAAGAACCAGGAATGTGGCTTTGAAAATGCAATTGTTAGAATTTTGTAAGAGATTGCAGGCCAAATTATTTTTTTATTTTTAGGAGTGTGTGAACCAGTTTTGGGACATGATGGATAAAGTAGATTATATTTTTACTGCTTTACCATTAAGTAATTCAGTTTTGGAAGCCTTAAAGCTGGTAGCAGCAACAGCAGCAGCCATGACGTTTCTGGATGTAGAAGCAGTTCACCTCAATTTTCTATTTTGCACTGTATTAATTGTGGAGCCAGCCTGGTGGTTTTTTCGGATACTTCCAAACTGGTTCTCATACTCCCTGGCATACAGCTATGAATGCCCTGGCTCAGCCCTTTCAGTGTATTTTTGGTGGTGTATTTTAGAATTACAGGTGTGCAGTAAATCAGTTTTTAACCTTAAAATGTTCTTGTTTAGAGCTCCCCTGTACAGGTTAAATTAACTCTTTCTGTTTAATTATTAGCTCTATTGGATTGTAGGTAAAGGGATTCATAAGAATAAGGTAATCTTTTTATATTTAGTATGTGAAATCTGAAGAAATTTACTGTTTACATGCATAGGACTCCTTAAGAAATGTTCTTATTCTTTCCATTATGAGGTTGTCAACATATTTTTTTATTTATGCCTTGGTATACCAAGAATAGGTTTTAAATGGTTATTTGAAATCTGAAATTGAAATATTTACTTCAAATCTGTTGTAAATAAATTTTAAGGTTTTTGAAGACTTTCTATTGCACAGGAGAAAAATATAGAGGCACTTACCCTAAAAGCATGAGTCTCAAGATAATCTTTAGAGTGGACAAAGCTGAGGTTTGGGCTGCCATAATCCAACCTCTCTTTATTGGTCTACGCTTTAAGAATCAATTCCTCATTAAATTGTCCTGTTTCAGAAAACTAGTGACGCTAGAATTAGTTGTCCTCAACTTAAAAGATAAAGTGTCATGTCATTGTCACCACTCCAAATTAATGTAGTAGTAGCTTTGAGATGACACGAGGGCAGCTTTTCTAAACTTAATAATCATGTCTGAGGTTGCCTTCCATACTGCTCCCTAATTCTGGATCTTTTCTCCTTTGGACACCTAGTGTGTATTTATAGTCTCCCTATTTAATTTTAGCATTTAACAGCATTCTGGGAGATCATAGTAATAATCCATATGCCATGTGAACTGGTCACTTTTCCCCTGGCCTTTTCCTGTAGATGGGAAAACAAAGCTTGTTTTGTGCCCAGCTTTTTGGTGCACTTCCATGAAATTAGCGATGCTGATTTTAAAGAGAAATACTGTATTGAGAACTGTGTTGTATTCTGAGGCAGGCTGCTTTTTTTGCTCACCACCCACCCCCATCATATCTGTCAGAGACATGGATTAAACAGTTTTCACAGCCCTTAGAATTGAATATCCTCTTTCCATGAACTTTTCCCCTCCTGTTCTAAGTGTCCTGATGGGACAGGGAAAGGTTTCTATTGTCCTTTTTGACTGTGCTTGTTTTTTAATGGAGGTATTAACATGGAACAGATGGTTGCTCTGAACACCCAATTGTTGCTGTCTTGAAAAGAAATTGAGAGGCAGTGTAACATGAAATTTTTTTTTGAAGTGAACTGGGGGGCCTCACCACATTCGGGAAGCACACCCTAGTTCAGCATGTGGGTCCGCCTGGGCTGGAGCCGGGATTCGGTCCTCGGTCCTCGGGGCTTCAAAGCGAGCTCTTAACCCGCTGAGCCATCCCGGCTTTCCCTGCATGAAATATTTAAACCATGTTTGAAAGTGACATAACAGTGTAACACTTACCTAATAATCTCTTTAACAACTATTGAGATATACATCTAAAAGTCTTTGTCTACAAGGACTGGGTGAAAAAGTAAGATGTCTGTGAGTAAAGGGGGGTGATTTTGGCAATTTTTTTATTTAGTGTTGTGTTACATTACTGTGAAGTCCTGTGTGGATGAAGAAAGCTTGACCTTGCAGCTGCTTGTTCTCCTGGCCTAACCAGAGAGCCCGAAGCACTTAAATGTGGGGCAACTGCAACCCAGGCAGCATGTGCTTACACCAGCAATGGGTAAACGGCACAGTTTGAGGAAGAAAGGAAAGTCATCAATGGAGTTTACTCTCAATCAATCTCAAGCTTAGCAGTAGTCAGTTTAATGGATGTAGGCAAAGATTTCTTTAAGCACTTAATCCTGTTTTTATTTAATGCATCACTGTCTTTAAGTAAATTTCAAATCCCAGCTGACAGAAAACTGAGGCCCAGGGGACACATCTAGTCCAGTAGAAAGTCCCTGGTGGCTTTGGGAGATAATGTTCATTGTGGTTCTGTGGAGCAGAACTTTATTTTCAATTTCAGAAAAGCCCCACACAGTCTATTTGGTTCCTTCAGATTTTCCTTTGTTGGAAATTCAACCTGCATTTTGGAAAGGGCTGTTATGCTAAAGCTTCCATATCTTTGGGTACTTGGGTGGAACCCCAACAGTGCAGCCTGCTTGGCTTACTTGGTGGTCTTCTGTCTCCATGGAGTCAGGAGCAAGAATGGGCTCAGTCATTTTCTAACTTGTCCATAAATTATTCACTGTGTAGAATAATTATATTGCCATGTTTCAAGTTGTCCGTATATTAAAGAAACATGCTTTCCTAATTCAAATATTCATTTTATGGACCCCTCCATTAGAGTGAAAATGTTTGCTAATATGTCCTACTTATGAGCGCCCCGATATGAATTCTCTTCAGTGAAGCTTTGGCCTCTGTAAACTCGTTTTTTTTCCATTTCAGACATGAGAACACGGAAACAAATGCTCTCTGGTAAAAATATGTGTGGAAGTGTTAAGTCAGAGCAGCTCCAATGACTACCTAAATTTTTTTTGGGTTGCTCATCAACTTCCCATGATGTGTTTTAGTCTTAAGGCAATATTTTTAATAATAATCCTCCTAAATGCTGCTTAAAAATGATTTCGTGTAGCATTTAAAAATAAAGGTAGTTGATGAGATTTTTCAGTCTTAGATATCTTTTTTTTTTTTTTAAAGATTTATTTATTGTTTTTGACAGAGAGATATAGAGTCAGAGACAGAGAAGGGGGAGGGCCCAGAACAGTCTCCATAGTTGCACATCATCGGTTTTTCCACATAGTTTCATTCCACAGGTGGGCACGGGGGCTGCACAGGGCAGGAACTGGGCCGGGGTCTCGCCCCGGTGAGAACTGAACTGGGGGTACTCCCCAGTTCAGCATGTGGTTCCGCCGGGGCCGGGATTCGATCCTCAGTCCCCGGGGCTGCAAAGTGAGCGCCTATCCCACTGAGCTGAGCCATCCCGGCTGCCCAGTCTTAGATATCTTAATGTTTGGCTACAATAGAATTTGTCTCGGCAGCCTCCTCTTGGGAGCCCATCCATGTTCAGAAGGGCAGAGGAGCAGAGGAGCAGCAGTAATTTTCATTAATACCTGTGAATTTATTTCTCTGATACTATTGCTTCTACCAGTTTGTGAATTTAGCCTCTCAGTCCTAACTATGATCTGCTCTGGTTGATAGGCTCTTTTAAACTTTCTCTTACTCAATGTGACCAGGCTCTGCATAGTTGGCAAATTTTGCCCTCAAAGTTTTGTTGATAACTGTACTGACTCTACTAAAAAGATCTTGCTTTATTTAATATTTTAGAACTAAAAGAAAAGTGGTCTTTTAAAGACTTCATCATTAGCTTCCTGTAGGGAAGTATGGATTAGCTACTGTTGCTGATCTTTAACACTAATTTACTTACATCTCTGAATTGCTATGATTTCTCAGGGCTGAGGTGGGAATGTTCTGAATTTGTGAGGAACATGGCTATTACTTATTTTAAAGATTTATTTTTATTGTTTTTGACAGAGAGAGAGAGAGGGGGAGAGAGATGCAGAGACAGAGAAGGGGGAGAGCCCAGAACAGTCCATGGTTGCACATAGTTGGTTTTTCCACATAGTTTCATTCCACAGGTGGGCATGGGGCTGCACAGGGCAGGAACTGGGCCAGGGTCTCACCCTGGTGAGAACTGAACTGGGGGCACTCCCCAGTTCAGCATATGGGTCCGCACGGGCCGGGGTTGGGACTCGATCCTTGGTCCCCGGGGCTGCAAAGTGAGCGCTTAACCCACTGAGCCATCCTGGCTTCCCCTGAACATGGTTATTATTGATACCCTTGGGAACATCACTGCTCATGCTAGAGCAACAACGATTGCTTTACCTGTGGCTAAACTAAGAGGCTGGAGGATTAAGTTAATGTAGTTTTTTGTTTTTACTAAATGGTATCATTTGGGGGAAAAACAGAAGGAACATTTTAAGCAAATTTTTGGTGCAAAGGATTGAAGTTGAGTGTGCCATCACCAGAATGTTAAGTGTGAAAAGTACTAATTTCTAAACCTGGCGTTTTGTTAAAATGGTTATGGCCTTGTAAAAATGTTTGGTTGGGATTTGGCTTGGTTTCTAGGTTGCAGTGACAGCTTCTTGATGAAGTGTCTTAATGGGCACAGACTACAAACTGTCCAAATGCAACAGTATTTGAATTTTGACAACATAGTTATATCTGTCCTTGAGTTAGATATTGTGATTCTTTTTTCTTTTTTTAAGGTTATTAGGTGACACAGTCACAGCTCATAGAAAATAAATTTGGGGTCTTTATTGTTGATTGTTTTTAAGGTTATTGGGAGGCAGTCACAGCTCATAGGAAATAAACTTGAGGGGGGCGGTCTCTCTTTACTGTCCTGACACTAGGCATTTTCATTAAAGTGGAAACAGGGCTTTTGGTCCTTGAATGGCTGCTGCAGTTGAAATAAATGGCTTTTAACATGGCTTCGGGAATGGCCACAACTTTTTTTGGAATTGCTTTACTTTTTCGGTAAAATAAAGCCATTTTTTGTGGCTATCCTCTGATCATTTTTCAGTTTGCCCCACATGAATACATACTCCACAAGTTAAACTGTACTGGTCTCTCCTATTTCCTTTCTTCATCTCTTTGCACTGATTTTCTGTTTTGTGCAAAGTGCTGATTTGGTTAACATTTCAGGAAAGAACAAGGTAGGCGAGGCTGTAGACTTAAACTTTGAACACACTTGGCTTTCTTGCTTTCAATTGCCATGCAAATGTATTACTAATAAATATGCCTTTCAAATTATTAATTTTATTAAAAAATAATTTTATCTTATTTTACATTTAAATATTTCCTTACACTAATAATCTTAAAACCCTCGCTTTTAATATCCTTTGAACAAAGGAGTTAAAGTAGGCAGGGATGGGATGCTGGGATATAGCTCAGCAGGTTGATCTCTTGCCTTTCAACCACAAGGTCTATGGATTGAATCCTGGCCCTTGCAAACCCCATATGCTGAAATGCAGTGTAGGTTCTCCCCTCCCATGCAGAAGGCCCCCAGTTTAGTTCCTGCCCTGTGCAGCCCCACATCTACCTTGTATGGAATTAGACTATGTCACAACTAATGAGACACAACTATGGTGACTGGTCTAGGCCCTCCCCCACTTCTCTTTCTCTCTTTCTGTCTGTCTCACCTCCTCTTAGTAAAATAAAATATAATAAAGTTTAAGAAAAATTGGCAGGACTTCTTGAGGCCATTAAGAGGGTTGTTTTTTACCCTTGTACTGTTAAACCAAACATGAAAAGTGAATTAAAAAAGGCTTTATTTACCATCATAAAAATAATTGTTAAAAAAAAAAAAGATATTTCTAAGGACAAAAGACCTGTTCTCTTGACTTTGAAGAGCCTGATTAAAGATAGTTTTTTCCAAATTAACACTTTTAAGTTTCTGTGTTCTGTGTGCCATCTTCAAGTTCAGCAGCCATTTTGGTGGTTTTGATGGGTTCTAACATCTGGTCATAGTGGTCAGGAATTGGCAATCCAAACCTTGAGGAAAATGTGCGAAATCTTTTGAGATACCTTGTTGTTCCCCCCTTTGTGAAGATTAGAATCATGTGAGTCTGTTTAAACTGTTCAGATGCAAATTGAGCACTAAGTTTGCATTTATCAGTGTCCTTTAATGGGAAGGTTGAGAAAAAAGCAAGAATAAAGCCTGGCTTATTTAGAGAAGAATCCAGATGCTGCTCTGGTTTTGTGCTAGGATACTCAGCCAGCCTATTTCTGACAGTTATGGAGGCCAGTGCTGTGTAGGACCAGCTATAGAATTTGTGGGGCCCCGTGCAAAATGAAGATACAGGGCCCATTATTAAAGAATTATTAGGAATTTTAAGATGGCAGAGCATCACCATCCTATGCTTAGAGCGCAGGTCCCTGTGCCATGGTACAGGTTGCATACCCATGTAGCCCACCACATAGTATGTGTGCCTGTGTGCATATCCATATCTTTGATTTAGCATTTGAGCTCTGCTCACTGTAATTGCATTTTGTTCACTTTTTACCTGCTTTCACCAGTAAAAGAGTGTATGTATAAAACTGGTTTCCTGTCCCCAGAAGTGAATCACTGCAGACTACTTTCCTATAGATTTGGATTGCCACTAGTCATGAAGGAGAGGCCAGACATGGAAATTGGTGTAGAAATCTGTGAAATAGTTTGTTTGTGGTGGGAGGAAAATCAAGGACATATTGTTAACAAGTCTGACCTACTTTTACTGCACACCTGTAATGCCTAGTTTGGTGGATTTAGAGAATATGGAGTGTTTCTGGGCTTTCTTATAAGGCAGAGGCTCCATACAAGGTTGCTGATGATTGTTCTAAATTCCCATTGTTTTCTTGGCTTTTCTCCCTTGGTTTATGTGTCGTCTGGAAACTGATTTGTAGTTGGTGAGGTAACATACGTGGAGCTCTTAATGGACGCTGAAGGAAAGTCAAGGGTAAGTGTCTGAGAGAATTTCTTCTGTGGATTTACTACATGAAAAATGTAACTGTATGGTGGCGTGGAATCGAATGTAATCAGGAAGGCAGTGAGTGCTCATGTTATAGTAGCTATGTTTGATTTTGCCAAACATTTGAAGTGGGGTGGGAGGGGATTTGTAAATGGGAGTCCTGCTTTTCCAAATGGCTGGCCAAAGAGCTTTTTGGTATTCTGTTTGGATGCCCAATTTGGATAACTGGGGACCAATAGCAGCATTGTCTCTTTGTTAACAGAGGAATTAGCTGTGTGTGAATTATGCATGGAATTTTAGCGGTGGTATATTAATGTAAAACGTGTGTTCTTGTCTAGAAAATGTTACTCTTGGTTGTTTGCTGAATTTGAAAGTTGTGTGAACCAAAGATTCTGAAAAGTTGCCTTTGTGCCAGTAAATTGTAAAACAAATACTTAAAACCTGAACGTTAAAAATTGGCCTAGTTTAAAGAGACAATAAACTATTTTCTGTTGTGCAGTAGAATGGCTTAGAAAAATCAAAAGGATGAGCTTAATTTATGGAAGGGATGGATTTAGGAGTATGATAAGGAATTGATTGAGTACAGAGGGAAGCAGATCTAAAGTTTGTGTGATTTCTTGGAGAATCTGAATTTAGGTCTGCTTATTATAACTTCAGAAGCTATAGTGCAATGCTGGTAATGTGCAGGAAAAGGAGATAATAAGGAGCCCAGCTTTTAATAAGGAAGGTTAGGCAAGACACTTTTGTCAGTTTCCCCTTAGAAGAGTTGATTTAAAAAAAACAACAAAATATGTTAAACGTAAATCATTTGTATTTTATAACTGTCATTGATAATTACTATCCTTTTCTTTTTTCCCCCCCTTTCCTGCTCTTCTGATTGGTCTGTGGCTTCTTCCAAAGGGATGTGCGTAAGTATTGTCTAGTTACTTAATTGGCAGTTGAGCCTTCTAAGTTGTAAGACTGGTTTCACTTACTTCCTTTTGACTCTTCATAGCGTTGTTGAATTCAAGATGGAAGAGAGCATGAAAAAAGCTGCTGAAGTTCTAAACAAGCATAGTCTGAGTGGAAGACCACTGAAAGTCAAAGAAGTAAGCTCTTGAAACACTGTGGGTAGCGTTTATAATCATCAAGTTGTCCTCTTCAAAGTTAGGAAAGACAAAAATAGTCCTGGACTACATTTTAACAGAGCAAACTAACCTGTTCTTAAGGAAGAGGGTCATCACAGGCTTCAGTAGTCAGTCCTCTAAAAACTTGGTGGCTGAGCACACCCTGAGTGACTTGCCTGCCTTCCTAATGTCTGTGACCTGTCTTAGACCATCCTGCCTGGTTTTTCTCAGAGGCACTCAAACTGAGCCTGTGGTTTTCTATTATTTTTTTAATGGGTTCTACATCTACAGTTTAATCCTTATTTTTGGCACACCTTTTTTCTTTTTTAAAGTGAATTTGTCATTACTCAAATCCTCTTTCATATTTAATCCAAATTTCAATACCTTTTCTTTCTCCAGGAAGAGAGAGGTTTTTTATTGATTCAGTCCCTCATTGACTTACTTTTACCTCTTGGAGGAAGATCAGTATATTCAGAGCTCAGAACAGAAAGTGTGGTGGGGTTTAAGGTCTCTTGTGTGTTGAAGGTGATACACAAAAGGGCAGAGTTTAAAATATTGTCAATACCAGGGCTTCACAGACCTGTCCAAACTGTACACAGAAGCCAGATAATACGTGAAGGATGGAAGTACCTTGGTGATTTAGAACTGTGTTGTCAGACTTTTGAAAGAATCACTCACTGATGGGGTTAGCAAGATATACGCCATTGAATTAGTAAGATTGAACCTTACCAAGCCTGTGAAGATCTTATTTCAATCTAGAAGTTCTTTATTATGTCATCTAGTCATGTCTTCCACCCCCTTCTGCCTTTTTTTTCTTAGTTCACTTAAGAGCTAAAATGTATACCCTTCCTTGTTCCTTTAGCTGGGATTCTTCCTGGCCTATTGGTTCAGCTCATTTGAATTTCTTGTTATAGATTTCGAGAAATGCTTTCCAATCAACTTCTCAATTTCTGAAGTTTTGGGAATACCACTTACTCTGCAAGCATGGTTTTAGTTGTCACTGGGTCAGTTAAATGTAACGCTTTTGTGCTTGTTTTAGGATCCTGATGGTGAACATGCCAGGAGAGCAATGCAAAAGGTGATGGCTACGACTGGTGGGATGGGTATGGGACCAGGTGGCCCAGGAATGATTACTATCCCACCCAGTATCCTAAATAACCCTAACATCCCAAATGAGATTATCCATGCATTACAGGCTGGAAGACTTGGAAGCACAGTCTTTGTAGCAAATGTAAGTAAACAAAAGTGCCGGAAGTAGAAAATCAACTTTATGAAACATTCTTGTCATTGTGTTATAAAAGTAGTCCTGACGTTTGAGAAGAAAAACTTCAGAGAGGGGTATGCGATCCTGATCTTTTTTAAGATTTATTTTATTGTTTTGACAGAGACAAAGAAGGGGGAAGGCCTAGAGCAGTCTCCAAAGTTGTATGTCATCAGTTTTCCCTGACATAGTTTTGTTCCTCATAGGTGGGCGGGGGGAGGTGGGGGTGGGTGTGGGGCCACAGGGCAGGAACCAGGCTGGGGACCTCCCACATGGGAGACATTCCTTCAGAGCCGGAGGCCGAACCAGGGGCCTCCCACATGGGAAGCTTGCCCTGGCAAATCAAACTGGGGGCCACAGCCCAGATCAGCATGAGTCCTCATGGGCCGGAGCTGGAGCCAGAATTCGATCCTTGGTTCCCGGGGCTGCAAGGGGGAGCACTTAACTGGCAACTGGCTGAGCCATCCCAGCATCATCCCCTTGATCTATTTTTAAAAATCAGCCTTGGGGTTGGGTTTTGTTCCCGAGTGATGACTGCAGTCATAAGTCACAGGCTTGACTGTGGTCCTAGCTGAGTTTTGTTGATATTTACAAAAGTGGCTGCTGAGTTTGCATTCTTGGTGGATTTATTTAGGTTTCAGGGTTTGTGTACTGACACTTCCTCTTGTGTCTGGGTGAATTGTAAAAGCTTTTGCCATTTGCAAAGGGGAATGTTTTTAAAAGAAAGTGGGTTGGGGAGGATAATGATAAAACAGCTGGGGACCAATTTTTTTTTTAATGTTCAAAACATTAATTTGAAATATTTGAGGTAACTTAAACAGTTCTTTCAGAGAAAAGAGGCATTAAATAGTAGTTAAGGCCAGACTTCATTATCCTATTTGAAAAATTCCATTGCAGCCCATAAGTTTTTGTGACATTTTCTAATGTTTATTTCTAACCAAAGCATGTTGTGTTCATATAATAAAAATAATTGATTTTCTTCAGATGTGTACATGGAGATTTTCTTCCCCTTTCTCTTGATTATTAGCTGGATTATAAAGTTGGCTGGAAGAAGCTGAAGGAAGTTTTTAGTATGGCCGGTGTGGTGGTCCGAGCAGACATTCTTGAGGATAAAGATGGAAAAAGTCGTGGAATAGGCACTGTTACTTTTGAACAGTCCATTGAAGCTGTGCAAGCTATATGTATCCTTTTATTGGAATTCAGCTCTTGGTGAACACTTTGGCCTAAATGTTGCATTAGTGTCCAGGTTTGTGTGAGGGAGTGGCACCTGTGTGTTGCTGCTTACTGGACAAGGAGAGGGAGAGCCTTACTGTGGAATTCCGGAGTGGGGGAACTGATTCAGTCCTGTGTGGATAAACAAGCGCTGGTTAGCAGATATACACATTCCCATGAGGTAGTCTTGTCTAGTGTTTTCTTCTTAGAGAAATCTCGTTTGAAAGGGGGAAGTCCAAAGAATGAGCCACTGGAGGAAAACTCAGTTGTTATTTTATATAGAAGTCTTTCCAGGGCCCTGTCTCTCCAGTGGATTGGCATCATTCTGGAAGAAGCACTTTTGTCTGACTTTTAGGCTGTTTACCCTACAGTTACATCTTTGTGTCACAGTGGAGAATACCATACAGAACACAGTCACTAAACTCAAGCAAGACTGTCACTGAGTATCTTTTCCCGGAAAATATGGTACTCAAAAATGTTAGGATCCCTGGCCATTGGACACATGCAGAAAACTGATGCCAGTGTTTAAGAGGATGGTTTAATGAGAAGTGTAAAGGTGGTATGAATGAAGCTCCACACCTAAAAAGGAGGCTGAGATTTAACCACCCCACTATCTCCTTGTATGCTGACTATCGAAACAGACTTGAAGGTGTAGTGAGGAATCAGTTGCTCGTAAGTTTACCGCTTAGAGGGACTGATAGCAGTTAGGGTATTTTTCTCATTTCTCTTCTGTGCATGTTTTTAGAATTATAAGAAATAGCCTTAATTGTACTATCAGCTATGTTTAATGGCCAACTTCTATTTGATAGACCAATGCACGTGAAAATGGTAAGTTAATAGGATTTCTTTCTCCATAATATACTCAAATACATGGGATTATTAAAAAGTGTACACATAGCCATTGTTTATGGATCATTTTAAGGTGAATATGGTGCAGTATGTTGAACAAATTTATGACACAAAGAACATCTTGCTTATATAGCTCTTGCTTGCTTTATTTGTTTGTTTTTAAAGATTTATTGTTTGAGAGGTGAGAGAAAATAGGGGAGGGCCCATAGCAATCTCCATAGATACACCTCGTTAGTTGTGACATAGTTTCATTCCACACAGGTGGGTGTGGGGCTGCGCAGAGTGGGGACCAAACTGGGGGCCTCCCACATGGGGGGTGAGAACCTTCACTGCCATCTCAGTGGTTACCTGTTGCGCCGCAATTCATACGGGTTTGGCATGGGCTGGGGTTCAATCCCTGGACCTTGTGCTTGCGAGGCAAGTGCTCAATCTGCTGAGCTCTCCTGGCATCCCCAGCTCTTGCTTTTTGAAACAATATTTATTTTATTGTTTTTGACAGAGACAGAGAAGGGGGAGGGCCCAGAGCAGTCTTCATAGTTGTACATCATTAGTTTTCAACATGGTTTCATTCCACACAGGTGGGCGGGGACCACGCAGGGTGGGAACTGGGCCAGGGCCTCCCACTTGGAAGGCACATCCCCACATGGGAAGCTTGCCCTGGTGAGAACTGAA
The DNA here is from genome assembly GCA_004027555.1 of Craseonycteris thonglongyai. Classification (NCBI taxonomy): domain Eukaryota; kingdom Metazoa; phylum Chordata; class Mammalia; order Chiroptera; family Craseonycteridae; genus Craseonycteris; species Craseonycteris thonglongyai. The sequence goes on along the minus strand of PVKE010010625.1, from coordinate 8,108 downwards.
CTGGGGGCCACCCAGTTCAGCATATGGTTCTGCGCAGGCTGGGGGCAGGATTTGATCCTGGGTCCTCAGGGCTGCAAAGTGAGCGCTTAACCTGCTGAGCCATCCCGACTTCCCCACCCAGCTCTTGCTTTAGGATATATTTTTCTTTGCACAGTTGGCTGATTGGCATGGTCAGGAGGTCAGCTGAGTATCCTCCTTGAGCAAGTGATGAATTTCAAGGAATGGTTATTTACATGGGTTTCCAATTTTTGATTGTTTAGCTAGCATCATATCTGTTGTGAACCTAATTAAGTCTTTAGTCAGACAGCCTTTTAAAGTTCTGTTGAAGCACTTCAGTATAAACATCAGCCCTGCTGTGGCTATGCCAAAGATGATGATAATATAAGCATGACTGGAATGTGCTGAGGCAATCTAGTTAGCACTCATATTCAGGAAGAAGAAAAAGGACTATAGAAGAATTTTTATTTACTTGAAATGTTCAGGTTTTTGTTGTTGTTAATATAATGGATAATTGCTTCCCATGGCTCAAAAGTCAAAAAGCATGAAAAAAGATAGTGTGAAAGTCTTTCTCTTGCTTTATGCCCAGGTCCTGTTCATTCTCTACGTACATGACAAAAAAGGTGGCAAGAATAACTCCCTTGTTAACTTCATGGTATTCCATGGTGGCAGTGTGTCATATCAAACCAGTCTTCTTTGGGAGGGCTTCCATCTTTATCTGTTGCAAACAATGCTACCAGGAATACTAAGATTCCTCCCCACACACATTTATTGGAATACTAAGATTTATTCATTTCTCTTTCAGGATGAGAGGGCTTTACCTAAGGGAGATTTTTTCCCTCCTGAGCGTCCACAACAACTTCCCCGTAAGTGTCTAAATTATTATGCCTGAGATTTTGATTTATATTAACCAGAAAACTACAATTTAACTGTGAACCTGTGCCATGTTATTTTGTAGTTCTCTTGATTCTTCTTTTTTTTTAAGATTTTTATTGTTATTGAGAGGTGAGAGAAAGAGAAAGAAGAGGGGAAGGCACAGAGCAGTCTCCATAGTTGTACATAAGTAGTTGTGACATGGTTTCATGTCACACATGTGGATGTGGGGCTGCATGGGGTGGGAACCGAACTGGGGGCCTCCCTCATGGGAGGCAAGAACCTTCACTACCAAGCCATCCCAGCCGTTACCAGCTATGTCACAGTTCAGCGTATGGGGTTTGCACGGGCCGGGATTTTATCCCCGGCCTTCGTGGTTGTAAGGGAAGCTCTCAGCCTTTTGAGCTATCCTGTAATCCCCTTCTCTTGATCACTTTTGAGGAAAAGATTTAAAGGGTTTTCTTTCCCCTGTAGATTTTCCAGGGTGAAAAATAAGCAGAGATTCACAATATAGCAAGGATTATTGGGATTACTTTGTTTTATTTATTTATTTATTTTAATTTTTATTGTTAAATTTATTGAGGTGACATTGATTGGTAACAATTAGATAGTTTCCAGATGTACAAATCTACATTACATCGCCTATGTGTATTGCATTATATACTCACCACCCAGAATGGGATTACTTTGTGGTGAGGCAGACTGCTCAGGATGAGGTTGGCCATTTTGAAGGTGTCCTGGGGAAGGAAGAACTCAGAACTGTAAAGGGAGTTAAAGCCAGCCTGCATTTGAATCCAGAAGAGATTCTGGACTCAGTATGGCCCAGCAGTTTCACTCCTAGGAACACTCCCAAGAGAACGAAAACCTTATATCCACACAGAAACTCAAACACAGATGTTAGTAGCACAGTTTCAGAAGATGAGTGGATAAATATAATGTGGTAAATTCATAAAATGAAATATTACTCAGCCATAAAAGGAATGAAGTGCCAATACATACTACAGCATGGATGAGCTTTGATTACATCTATAGGAAATGTTCAGAATAGGCGAATCCATAGACAGTAAGTGGTTGCCAGGGGCTGGGGAGAGGAGTAAGTGGAGAGTGACTTCAAATGGGAAGGGTTTTTTGGGGGGGGGGGGGGGTTAATGAAAATGCTCTGTAATTAGATGGTGGTAGTAATGGTTGCACAACTGAGCTGTACACTTTAAATGGGTGAATCTTAAACAGTATATGAAGTACAACAATAAGTTTTTATATAGGATTATTTGCAATATCCAGTTGAAAATACGTCCTGTAACAGGAAAGGCTAGTTAATTGATCACCACATAGATAGAAAGGGAGCATGTTAGTGAACTCCTACACAATTTTTTTTTTTTTTTTTTTTTAAGATTTCTTGTTTGAGAGAAGGTGAGAGAGAAAAGGGGAGTGCCCAGAGCAGTCTCCATAGGTATACATCATTAATTGTGACATAGGTTCATTCCACACAGGTGAATGTAGGGCTGCTGTGGGGTAGAAACTGAACCAGGGGACCTCCTGCATAGGAGGCAAGAAGCTTTGCTGCTGAGCCTTCCTGGTGATTATCAGCATATGGGTTTGTGCAGGCTAGGGCTGGGATTTGATCCCCGGACCTCGTGGTTGCAAGGCAAGTGCTCAACCTGTTGAGCTATTCTGGTATCCCCTGAAGTCCTAGGCTGGGGGTGGCGAACCTATGGCACGCGTGCCCAAAGTGGCACGCGGAGCAATTATTTCGGCACGCGGAGCTGTGAATACCATTTAAAAGTTTATTGTTTATGGTCTTATAGACATAAAAATAATCGATACCTCTATCTCACTCGATGGGTTCTCACGTGAGTCGAGTGAGTATACTCTTTATTTCATAAACTTTGGCACTCAATCGCCAAAAGGTTCGCCACCCCTGTCTAGGCACTCTAATCTGATAAGCCCATGGGGATGATTTAAGCCTGAGCTCAGTGGTAGGAGTGAGGGCCTGATGGGTGTGAGGGTTGGGGAATCAGCGGTGCAGGCTGGTTCAGGCCTGGCTAGCCTGTAGAAGGAAGAATAGGGGGAAGGTGAGGTGGGTGGGACTGGGACCTGCTTGTGCTGTGCTGAGGAGGACTTTCCACCAGGTGAGGCATTTGGGACAGGTTGTTCGGAGTGCCAGCTGAAGCTTTTGGTTCAGAGCACTGACTTAAAGCCTGGGTTGGGCCTTTGCAGTTTAAGATTTAGAAGCATGAAGAGGCAGATTTTGAGGTGAGGTTGATGGTTACAAAAATAGGAGATGGCTTACCTGTTGTAAGTTAATATTATTTAGAAAGGACCACATTTCCTTATAATCAGTATGATCACTTGCAGTGATCACTCAAATTCAGGGTGATGGCTCTTTGCTTCCTTTCCTAGAGGAGTGGGGGTGGGGCTGCTTGGTAACGTTGGCAGGCACACAACTGGCCCCCAGGGAGCCTATTATCCGAGACTTTTGGTCTCTGAGCACATTTCAGAGTTGACTTGAAAGTCTGTCTTCAGTGTTTTGGGGAGCCGGAACCTTGGTGATCTGTTGCTGCTGTTTCTGTGCAATTTAAAAACAAGAATGTTAATCAGATTAAATGCCTAGGAACTGCTGTCAGGTTTTTTTTAATGAATTGTTTTCCCCATTAAAAGTAAATCTCACCTGGTCTTGCTTGAAGCCTCAGACCATGGTCACCCAGAGCGTTGCAAGTGTCTTTATCTCAGGCCTTGTGGACTCTTTTGGTATCAGTCTATTATTGTATCCTTTGTTTGTAAAGCATGGAATTAGAGGTGGGCTGGGAATCTATCCCCAAGGTTTAGGAGGCTTTTTGGGTAGAAGATAGGCCCTGTGAATCCACTGGCTTCTTTGTTATTAAAACCACCTGCAACAAAAGAGAATAGTGTATGCCCTGTGTGTTAATTGGTTGGTTTATAACTTTTTTTCTTTTCTTTTTGTTTTCATCAAATTCCTTTGGGCTATCAGGTTGGGAGGTGGTGGTGAGCATATTGGTGCTGCTTGCCACCTAATGTATTGACTTGCTTTTTTGTTTTTTGTTGTTTTGAAGATTTATTTTACTGTTTTGAGAGAAACTGAGAGCCCAGAGCAGTCTCCATAGTTGTACATTATTAGTTGTGACATAGTTTTATTCCACACAGGGGGATGTAGGGATGCGTGGGGCAGGAACCAAACTGAGGGCCTCCTGCATGGGAGGTAAGAACCTTCGCCTCCATCCTGGCGGTTACCAGTTACACTGCAGTTCAGCATATGGGTTTGCATGGGTGGGGGCCAGGATTCGATCCCTGGACCTCGCGGTTGCAAGGTAAGGGCTCAACATGTTGAGCTATCCCAGTGTCCCTTGACTTAACTTTTTTTATCAAAACATTTTTTTTTTTTTTTTTTTTAAGATTTATTTTTATTGTTTGACAGAAATAGACGGGGAAGGGCCCAGAGCAGTCTCTACAGCTGTACATCATCAGTTTTTGACAGTTTCATTTCACACAGGTGGAATGGGGCTGCACAGGGCAGAAACCAGGCTGGGGCCTCCATGTGGGAAGCACGCCCCAGGCAGTAACCGAACTAGGGGCCTCCTGCAAGGGAAGTATGCCCCAGTTCAGCATATGGGCCTACACTGGCCTGGGCCAGGACTGGGACTTGATCCCCAGGCCCCAAAGTCACAAAGCAAGCACTTAACCTGTTGATCCATCTTGGAATCCCCAGATCAAACATTTCTTGGTTCATGATTTAGGGAAACAACTAGATGCTCACTATTTTTATTATGTGAGTTGTTCATAGTTCTAACTTTCGGGTGAACTGATATTTAGTTGTCTTTGATATATACATTAAAAAAACTCCAATCTGGGGACACTGGAATGGCTTAGCGAGTAAAGCGCTTGTTTGCTTTGCAGCCCCGGGGACCGAGGATTGAATCCCTGCCCCGGCCCCTGTAGACCCATATGCTGAACTGGAGTGTGCTTCCCATGAGGGAGGCCCCCAGTTTGGCCCCTGGCTTGAGAGTGCATGCCTCCCATGCAGGTGGCCCCCAGCCCGGTTCCCGCCTGCACGGCGCATACGGTACCTAACTGTGTGGAATGAAGCCATGTTGAAAACTGATGATGTGTAACTGTGGAGACTGCTCTGGGCCCTCCCCCTTCTCTATGTCTCTGTCTTTCTCTATCTCTGTCAAAAACAATAAAATAAATCTTTTTTAAAAAGCCCTCCAGGGAAAGCTGGGATGGCTCAATGGGTAAAGCGCTCACTTTGAAGCCCCGAGGACCGAGGATCGAATCCCGGCCTCGGCCCATGCAGACCCACATGCTGAACTGGGCTGTGCCCCCAGTTCAGTTCTTGCCGCGACCTATGTGGGAGGCTCCCGGCCCAGTTCCTGCCCTGCGCAGCCCTGTGCCCGCCTGTGGAGTGAAACTATATGGAAAACTAATGTCAACTATGGAGACTGCTCTGGGCCCTCCTCCTCCTCTTGGTCTCTCTCTGTCTCTGTTTCTCTCTGTCAAAAATCAATAAAATAAATCTTAAAAAAAAAAAAAAGAAAGCCCTCTAATCTGTAATTGCATTTAAAAGGTTATGCCTTAACCTATTTCCCATTTAGAAAAGAAAAAGGGCAGCTTTCTGCCGCATTCATTTATTATTATTATTTTTAAGATGTATTTTATTGTTTGAGAGAAGGTCAGAGAGAGAGAGAAGGGGGTAGGGCCCAGAGCAGTCTCCATAGTTTTACATCATTAGTTGTGGCATGGTTTCATTCCACATAGGTGGATGTGGGGCTGCGTGGAGTGGGTCCCTGGCCAGGGGCTTTCCTCATGGGAGGTGAGAACCTTTGCCGCTGAGCCATCCTGGCAGTTAGCAGCTACACTGCAGTTTAGCATATGGGGTTTGTACAGGCTGGGGCCAGGAATTGAACACTGGACCTTGTGACTGCAAGACAAGTGCTCAAACAGCTGAGCTATGCTGGTATCCCCTTAATTGTATATAAACATGGTTTTCATTGTGAAAATAAAAAAAACTTTCATGGAGTTATTTCTAAACAGGATGTGTCTCTAATCCTAATGTAACAGAAATGTATATGATCAGTATTTAATAATGTTTTATGTGGTAAATTTCGAAGCACAGAACTTTGGAGGTAAGGTTATGACTAATCCGTGAGTTATTTGAGGGTAAATGTTGCAGCTGCAAGTGCTGCTGGTGTGTATTCTTGGGGTAAATGGGAAAAGGGTTAAAAAGGAGAGCTTCCAAATGTACCAGTGTTGAGTTATGAATAGATCCTGGGTTTGTTGGTGGGTGTGGGTAGGTGGGAATGAGTAAGACAGCTTTGATACAGTAAACACAAAGATACTTTTCTTTTGTCTTTGAGAGGCATGGTTTTTTCCTAAGTGGAATCTGCAGTTCTGATTTTTCTTTTCCTTTCAGATGGACTTGGTGGTATTGGCATGGGGTTAGGACCAGGAGGGCAACCTATCGATGCCAATCACCTGAGTAAAGGCATTGGCATGGGAAACATAGGGCCTGCAGGTGAGAATTAGTGTGCCTTGATTGGGCATTTCATTACAATTATATAGTAATTAAAATGATTAATTATTGGGATCATTGTACATTGAGTGGTTCAAATGGAATAAAGATTTAATTGGGACAGTAGTTCCTCATTACTCTCTGATTCATTTTGATAAAGGCAACATTTTATAATTTTCCTGAAGCCATTATACATTTGCATTTTATCCTCCTGCGCTGAGATAGTTGGGCCATTCAATAAAAGGAGGCAAGCCAGAGATTTGGTCTTGCTCAAGGTCACACTATCAGTTAGTGAAGAGACTGTAGAATTCCTGGCCATGGGACCATATCACTGCCGTACTGTATTACCCAGAATGCCTTTGGGCTCAGGGCTGGTGTTGACATGGCTTCTATAGGTAGGGGCATGGATGGATGCAAAAAGTCATGGGGGAGCGCCTCATTGCATGACAGCTTAGCTGCTGTAGGCCACAGGACAAGTGATGCATGAGTTGTTTGTTCAAGAAGACAGGAAATAGTTAATGAATGAAAGCTTTGGCATGTAGAATAAACTTTAAACTTTGCTATTCTGTGCAGTGAGGCATTTATATTTTATTAAATATTTCATCTTAGGACTTCATACTTAAGGTCTTTCTTGAAATCCTTTGAATTGTAAGATGTGTGCTCCTGTACCATACTACTATAAGTTCTGTACAGTCTTGGCTTCCCAGTTTAGACTCTTGAGGCTGACCTCCATGCCCTGTGCCTCAAATGGTTCTATTAACCTGACCCAACACCTTCCTTGGTCCCCTGCCTGACACTTAAGAGGAAAGGCTGGGGGTGGGGGTGGGGGGGGGGGGCCTCATTGTTTTTAGGAACTTCTGTTGGAAAGATTTTAAAATCCACTTCCGTTTCCTAAAAATAGTCTTCCAAAAAAGTGAATGTTCCCTAGTCTGTACCTTGTAATTATATTTCAGATTTAAAACTCTGCTTTGGTCATTTTAATAAAATTATGTGTACCTCACAGAATTTTGAGTCACATGGTGATTATTAAAGGTCTAATAAGTTTTCTTGAAATGTGATAGTTTGACAGTTGGGAAGTAGTAGAGTTCCACTCCTCCCACCCATTTCCACCCCTGTCACTTTTTCTTGACAGTTAAAATATATTCATGATCAGGGATACTTTTTGTTCATTTACTGGTTTGGAATTTCTTGTTTTGTTTTTTAAGTTCAAATGTTACTACTTTGACATAATTTTAGTTTGCATTAATTTTTTCTTTTTAAGGAATGGGAATGGAAGGCATAGGATTTGGAATAAATAAAATGGGAGGTAAGAAGTTTAAAATGAAGTACAAATGCAAACACTTTTAGGTATGGTTTTCTTTTTTTTTTCTTCTTTTTCTCCTTAAACCCTGCATGAAATTCTCACTTTGGTTTCCAAAAAGTTTTTTTTTTTGTTTGTTTTTTTTTTATATTTATAGAGAGTAATTATTTTATCTTCAGTGCATATTTATTTCTATTTTACTCTTGACAGATAGAGAGACAGAGACAGAGACAGCTAGAGAACCGAACTGTGGGAACTCCCCAGCTCAGCATGTGGGTCCTGCCTGGGCCGGAGCCGGGATTCGATCCTCGGTCCTCGTGGCCTCAAAGCGAGCGCTCAACCCGCTGAGCCGTCCCGGCTTTCCCCCCAAAAAGTTTGAGTCTCAAAATTATTTTCACCTGTCAGTCCTTC